>VMBQ01004842.1:36510-80460 GCA_007657795.1 Dreissena rostriformis
GAAACTTCATAGGGACATTGGTCATGACCCCTATTGATTTTCAGGTCACTAGGTCAAAGGTCAAGGTCACAGTGACCTGAAGCAGTAAAATGGTTTCCGGATGATAACTCAAGAACGCTTAGGCCTGGGATCACGAAACTTCATAGGGACATTGGTCATGACCGGCAGATGACCGCTATTGATTTTTAGGTCACTAGGTCAAAGGTCAAGGTCACAGTGACCTGAAGCAGTAAAATGGTTTCCGGATGATAACTCAAGAACGCTTAGGCCTGGGATCACGAAACTTCATAGAGACATTGGTCTTGACTGGCAGATGACCCCTATTGATTTTCAGGTCACTAGGTCAAAGGTCAAGGTCACACAATGGCTGCCACTACAACTGACAGCCCATTTGGGGGGCATGCATGTTTTACAAACAGTCCTTGTTTGCTATTATGATGTGATGTGTTGTTTTTCAGATACCTGATTTTTTTAATCTAGGCATTTTTTTACTACAGTCCAGAGAAATGTTTTCAAGTAGTATGTGAATGACATAGCTGACTATTACATTAAGCAAATATAGGTATGTTGTGGAACTGTTGAATCTGCTCAACTTTTTATGCCCCCGAATGTGGGCATATAGTGATCGCACTGTCCGTCTGAAATTCCATCACACTTTGCGTTTAGGTTTCGAAAATTGTGGAAAAACACTTTGCGTATAGGTTTACAAAAATAATGAAAGAGGGGGCATATGTCATCCTATGGTGACAGGTTTTGTTTTAATTAGATACAATAACTTCTGACTTTACCATCCAAATAATTTGTTTTCAGGATTTCCAAACGGCCTCTCAATTGACTATGCCACCGAGAGACTGTACTGGGCAGATGGGAAACTGGACAAGATTGAGACGTCCACTCTCGACGGCACCTTCCGGGTCACACTCATTAGAAATGTTCCCCACCCTTTTGGGTTGTCAGTGGTATGTGGGACTCTGAATCAAAAGACTTATAATTTTTTTGCCATGAACAGTTATAAGTCGTCTCCAGCTACTGAAGATATATTCTTTCCATACATCAAAACTCCTAGATAGTACTATGGGCTATTATCAAAATTGCAAACAAACTGCGCTAAGTTTTCTTCTATCTGTAAACTAACTACTAAACCTCAAGAGAGATTGGTGGGTAAAATTGCAGTCTAATGTATATTGACATTTGTTAAAGCATCTTTTGTTTTAGTACTTCATTTAATTTGCAGCTACACAACTATTGGGCCCTGTGGTAATGTAAATATAATTCTCTGTTGGTGTTATTTTAACAGTTTGGACCGTATGTTTACTGGACGGACTGGCAGAAGCAGCAGATTGAGAGGGCAGACAAGAGCAATGGAAAATCAAGGGAGACAATCAAGCAACTCTTTGTGGGATTAATGGACATCGAAGTTGTCTCCCCTCATAGACAATTGGGTATGGACCCCAAGATTGATTTATCATTTATTTCTGTGATCAATTTCTAAGACAGTGACCTCTTTCAATACCAAACATCAACTGGTCTTGACAATACATTTGTATGTAAGGTTTTCTGGTAGTTAAGTGAGGGTTTTAGGCAAATGCCATTGTTTGCACGATAATTGTAGAATGTATCATTTCAAGTTTTACAGTTGATAATCATGGACAGAGGCACTGTAAACTAAAATATACTTCATCCTTTTTTAGAGTCAAGTAGGCTTCCCCAAAATGGAAACATTTTCATGCACAAGAATAACAGTAAATGTTAACAGTGCCTATAGATATTTTACTTAATTTAATTCAAATATGATGTATCATGATGCCTTTTGATGGTATCTCAATCAACAAAACACATTATACATTGGGCATCATTATAAATGTTTATGAAGAACATGCAAAACCACAATAAAATGATTAAAGAAATAAAATAAAATAATCAGTGTTGTTATTCACAATAACTTAATAGAAATGACCCATTCGATTAACTATTTGATAGATATTCTTATCTAGAGTCGTAATATGGTTTAAACTGTTGTCCCTTATTATGGGAATAAGTGTGAACGCCCCCATATAATGTTCTGAAGAATGTCAATAACTAAAACTGTCTGGTATACCCGAGGGATGTTGCACACAAAACAGAAAGTGAAAAAACAGTAATTTTTTAGTGTGGAAACTTTTTATCCCCCGCCAAAGGCGGAGGAATATTGTTTTGGCGTTGTCTGTCCGTCCTTCCGTCCGTCCGTCACTTTTGTGTCCGGAGCCATATCTTGGAAGTGCTTTGGCGGATTTCATTGAAACTTGGTAAGAATATATATATGGATAAGAGGATGATGCACGCCAAATGGCATTGTACACCATCTGTTAATAACGGAGTTATGGCCCTTTGTATATATTCTGTGTCAATGCAGCATGTGGGGGTATACGTCACGTCTGTGACAAAGCTCTAGTTTGGCGGGGGATATCAATTCAACGAATTTGCTTGTTCTCTGTATTTTTTGAGCATTTACCAGCATAAAATAATGTTAATTCTTTATTGTAAACTTTACATGTTTATGTCTTATTTTTTGTTAGAATATCAATTCTAGAGCATGTCACACGATTTCATTTCTAGGCTCTGTATCAATTCTAGAGCATGTCACACCATTTCATTTCTAGGCTCCAATAGCTGCTCCAAGAACAAAGGCGGATGTTCCCACCTGTGTCTGGCCCGACCAGACGGCCATTCTTGTCTGTGTCCTGACTCACCGAGTGACAACACATGTGTACCCAGTAAGTAATAGTCTCGTAGGAACATGGCTTCCCAGTGCATGATTGTATTTATATGCCACTGGTAGGGTGGCATATAGTGATCGCACTGTCTGTCCGTCTGTCTTTCAGTCCTTCTGAAATTCTGTCACACTTGCGTTAAGGTTTCGAAAAATGGTCATAACTTTTGCAATATTGATCATAGCAACTTGATATTTGGTATGCATGTGTATCTCATGGAGCTGCACATTTTGAGTGGTGAAAGGTCAAGGTCACCTTTCAAGGTCAAGGGTCAAATATATGGGTCAAAATCGCTCAAAAGTGGACATAGTGTTTCACAAACACATCACTTGTTTTAATTACAACTGGTGAACCCCTTTTTCCAAGTCAATCTTGTCTATGCTCGTTTTGTTAACCTCTTCACATAAACATGGCGATCATGGGCATCTAGTAAATGACTGAATCATTCTTGTTAGATGTTGCCAGATATTTCATTGAGAGCTTGTAAGTTTTGTTGAATAATGAATAATAGGTTGAACAGGCATAAGGTGTACCTTGTGAGTAAATGAATGGTTTAATGAAGATAAATATTCGATTGGCTGAACCATTGTAAATAACTGAAACTGGAAGAAGTATTGATAACACAGTTATGTTTGGCAGGGATGGAAATAAGTGGTTGTCCGTGAGCCCGGGGCAACTAGATATAGCCCCAGGCAACTCAATTTCAAATGTTGGTAGTCTGGCCGGGCAACTAGTTTTTTTAAAGCTTAAAACATTGAGTGCAATTGAATATTTTAAAACCATGGAACGATTATCAGTTTAATAATATTCATGTATTTAGGCCTAGGAAATGACTCAATCAGACTCATAATGAGACATAATGCATTAAATGTCTGCCATGTCAGCAATATTGTTGTTTAATTATCTATTATTTTATTGTAAGAAAAATATAAGATACACCTGACACGACATGAACATGATTTAGGGCTCGTTACACTTCAGCTAGGCAACCAAATACTAAAGATGGCTGCCCGTGCGGGCAACCAATTGTAAAAAGTTAGTTTCCATCCCTGTCTGGTTATTTGTCAGTGTAGGCACTATGAACACGTAAGTTATACTGTACATATTGACATTAGCCCTTTGCATGCTGGGAAATTTGTCATCTGCTAAAATGTCGTCTGCTGAATTTCTAAAATTAGCATTTTCTTCGATTTGTTTTCAAAGAATACTATCAGAATAGCAAACAGTTTGGATCCTGATGAGACGCCACGTTCTGTGTCGTCTCATCTGGATCCAAACTGTTTGCAAAGGCCTTCACAATTCAGTTCCAGCACTGAAAGGGTTAAACTGTACATATTGCCATTAGTGAAACTGTTGTTATACTTTGGTTTTCAGAACCATTCCTTGACAGATTGAACGCTACAGTCAAAAATGAGCCTGAAGACGTTGTCAGTGGTGATGCTAGGTATACAATGCCTTTAAGTATAAGTATAAAATATAAACAAAATTCAAATAAACTATAATCATTTATCATAATCACAAAAAGTATTTCTACTTTTTGGCTGGATGAAGTACCGATTCTCTAAGGAAGCAAAGTTTTCAATTTAAAATGCAGTTTTCATGAAATTGTATATTACTGCAAAATCTTTAATATTTGTGCGACATTAATTTTCATGGATTTCGAGGCTGAACTGATCCACAAATTTAAAATACCGACAAACGATTATTCCAGATGTTGAAAACCAAATTACCTTAAGCACGAAATAAATTAATATCAAACCTAATAAAAAAACACACATCCTGTGTTAGATTTGCAAACTAGTTTATATGCAACGATACCATTAAGTTTGTTCCAATAACTTGCAAGCTCTTGTATTAACTCCCCCAACCTGATATATCGCTGACACATGTTACAAACACACGGTGACTGACGGACGCAAATTCCAAAATAATTATTTTCAAATTCAGAAATGCTCGAAATGTTCGCTTCATTGTCATTTGTTATGGTAAGTGTGTTTACCTTACGCTCCATTGGTTTTAGATTTGATCCCCAATCTGCGAGTGTTCTCAATACCTTCTGTTAAGACACCAAGTACTCCAGTCTACCCAGGAAACATTCAAGAGTGTCTAAATAAATAAGTTGTGTTCTGAG
The DNA here is from genome assembly GCA_007657795.1 of Dreissena rostriformis. Classification (NCBI taxonomy): domain Eukaryota; kingdom Metazoa; phylum Mollusca; class Bivalvia; order Myida; family Dreissenidae; genus Dreissena; species Dreissena rostriformis. The sequence goes on from VMBQ01004842.1 coordinate 41,392, forward strand.
AAAACTGGGCAAAATGCATGTGCGTAAAGTGTCATCCCAGATTAGCCTGTGCAGTCCGCACAGGCTAATCCGGGACGACACTTTCCTCCTAAACTGGATTTTCATTTAAACAAAAAATTCCATAAAAGCAGAAATTGTCGTCCCTGATTAGCCTGTGCGGACTACACAAGCTAATCTGGGATGACAATTTACGCACAAGCATTATGCCTAGTTTTCTCAGAACACGACACAAATGTGTTTCATTTAATTGCACTTTTCTCATACAGTTGTACAGAGTCAGATATCAGTTCGGGCCTCTGTACCAGTCCAGCTAAGAATCAGAAATCCAGTCAGCGGGGCATCTACATCACCTTGTCTATAGTGACACTCATTGTGGCCGTAGGGGTCGTGCTTATTATCGTTCTGTGGAAACGGTATGTGTCAGAGTATTAATTTGTGGTCCTTTCTGTTGCGTGCTGTGAACAAATCTTCATTTAATTTTAAGGTAAAAAAAGTTAAAAGGTTAATCAATCATACATATCTCCCTGTTCATAACACCAAATCAATCTTTTTGAATATTGAATTTGTAAAAACAATTACTCACTGAGGGGTCACTGAGAATCATTGATAAATAATAAAACGGCAATTCTTTTTGGGGAAAAATGATTGGCATTGATGCTTGGAAATACACTGATATTTGGACAACTATATATTAAAAACCAAAAAACACTGCATATGTATTTTTTATCGTTGAGGAATATTTTCTGGCACAAAATTGCCGGTCTGCAAATCTTAAAAAAGATGTCAAACACACATGGCATGATGCGAAAATTGTGCATTCTAGTAATGTGTGAATTGTAGAAAAGTGTGCATTTGATGTTCGTTCCATTATAATTTAGTGGTAGTTTACCTTTGCCATTTTAAAGATTCAGTATTCTTTGGGTGTTAACAGACTGTTTGTCAAGGTTGTCGGAATATATGCATTTTTTGTTTGATTACTCAAAGAGTCAGGATTCAACACTCAGGCTATATTCTTTTAAATTTGTAACACAACAAAACATATAATTTTTTACTTGTACCTTTTTCTAGGCAACAAATATATTTGAGCCTCGCTCTGTGAAAGGGGGTTTAATGCATGTGTGTAAAGTGTCGTCCCAGATTAGCCTGTGCAGTCCACACAGGCTAATCAGGGTCGACACTTCCCGCCTACACTGGATTTTCGTCAAGAATAGTCTACCTTTAAACAAAAAATACAATAAAAGCAGAAAATGGTGTCCCTGATAAGCCTGCGGGGACTGCAATAGCTTATCAGGGACGACATTTTACGCGCATTAAACCCTCTTTTCACAGACTGAGGCTTATTTGTAGTACAGCATAAGGTATAAAAATAATGTGTTACTTTTTCCAGGCAGCGGAAGAGAAAGCAGTTTACTGAGGACTTGTCGTTTGCATTCATCAATCCTAACTACCAGAGAACCAGTACGGAAACCATTAATTCAGACAGACACGCCAGAGATTGGAGAATATTCAGATTTAATAAAAAATGTGTAGGTTGTTTTTCATTTTGTTAACTAACGGCATATTTATTTATCGTCAAATTTGACATTTTAATTGGATTAATTTTACATCTGCTGGCAAGTTTACTTGTCCCTTGTTTAAAGATAATTGTTTGCAGACTTGGTTGAAGTTTGTTATTTAAGACCACAGCTCAATAGATAATCTAAAATAGTTGATGGATAGATATCTTAAAATACATACTCTTATTAAACAATATTTCTGGGTAAAGTTTGAAATTTGGTATTCCTATAAAATGGTTTGAACCTCAATTGCTTTGCATTGGTTGTTACAAGGCGGTGACCCCAGCTTTAACCCTTTAAGCGCTGGAACCGAATTTTAAAGGCCTTTGCAAACAGTTTGGATCCAGATCAGACGCCACAGAACGTGGCGTCTCATCAGGATCCAAACTGTTTGCTATTCTGATAGTATTCTTTGAAAAAAAAAAAAAAAAATGCTAATTTTAGAAATTTAGCAGACAACATTTTAGCAGACGACAAATTTCCCAGCATTCAAAGGGTTAACCAAATTTATGTACCGGGTACAGTGCTGTGTTGCATGTATTGTCCTAGATTGTATAGACATTTGCCTAAAACGAAAAACTAGTGCCTGTTAACAAGAATTTCTTTCTAGATATTTTTTGGGAGTTCAATTATTCATATTTGCTTCATCTAAAATTGACATCGATGGACTTGTTACAAAATGTAGGTTCATTTTAAAATACACATTCCCTGGTGATGTAAAAGTAAACAGACGTTTTCTATTATAGTGTCACACCTCTTAAGGGTCAGCCTCTTTTGGCCTTTTTGACACTAACTGATTATTATCCTATTACCAGATGAAAATTGATAGGATAACAACGATCGTATAAACCTGAGCTTTATACTATCACTATTGTCAGATCATTTTGGGGATTTTTTCAAAAAATTGGAGAATCTGTTTTTGTCAACTACGGAAGAACAAAATCGTAAAAAAATGTGACATTTGATGATTATTAATGGAAAAATGGAGGAAATAAAAGGATAAATAGAATATTATGTGAGTTTTGGATAAAGATCAAGTTTATCTTGCTCGGCTCAAACCATGGTAGTTCGGCAAGCCTCGCACTACCATGGTTCTAAGCCTCGCATGAAAACTTGATCTTTATCCGAAACTCACATAATATTCTATATATATCTAGGCAACCTGCCATGTCAGAGCATGCCCTGCGTGAGGCCAGAACCTTTGAACTCCTGCTCAGTAGGCAAACCCTGTAACTGCTAAGTCATGGAGACAGTCATTTGTACTATTGTACTTTGTTTCAGGAGAGGGTGTCAGTGAGCAGCTCCAGTTGTGTAAGCGATGAGAAACTGAATGTCTCAGAGACGGAGGCCCTTTACGGGGCCAGTTCCGATATCGAGGGACCCTCTTGCTTCCCAGATGGCCCCTTATCAAGAAACATTTTTAAGCCAAAAAACAGTGATCCAAAACGAACTCATCGGCCGAAGCGAGTACCGTATAAACCGGTGGATCCAAAAGTGACCTGACAAAAGTGAAAAGCATGTATTTTTTTTAAGGTCGAACAGCAGTTTTGCAATATGATGTTCTTTTTCCCTTTGTTAAATATGTTTGTTGTTTTTGTTTTTTTTATTCAGATTGTAAATAGTCATGACTTACGTTCTGTTTATGAGATTAGATGAATTTGTTTTGTGATGGTTTTGATATTTAAGAATGCATTATAAGTTTTGTACTTTTAATCTCTACAACGACAGTTATACCTTGTATACATTTTTTGTTTCCTGGACTTCAGCAAAACTTCTTTAACTCGAGTCTCACTGGGATGAGAAAATTTATCTAATTATCACCTCGATCTCGCGTTTACACAATGGCCATACTGAGATTTAATAAATATTCACTAAAATATATAATCATCAGTGTAGTTCATTATAGCCGACACGATAAATACTTGATGCATATAAATATGTAAATATAATTTTAAATTATAATGTTGAAATGTTTATAAAAACAAATACTTCTTCAGTATTATTTAATGTTTCAGAAGAATAATAAAATTAAGAGCTTGCTAAATGGTGCCAACGTTTCACTTAATTCAGTCAGTTTTTTCTTAGAGGTGGAAATAAACTCAAGTGATTGGGGTTAAATTTCAATGAGTATACCATAGTAGTTACTGCCGCATATGCCCGAGTTGTTAAGTTATCGATGCTCAATCTACAGGTGGTTATTTCTTAATGCCTAGTGGACTCTCCCATCCTTCTAAATTGGATCAATTTATTTCCAAAATTAGGGATGTCTTGTATATTTATTTCTATATTTAGAATATTTCTTACAGAAAAATTTCTTTGAGCAAACAGCGCAGACCCTGATGAGACGCCGCATCATGCGGCGTCTCATCTGGGTCTACGCTGTTTGCCAAGGCCTTTTTTCTAGACGCTAGGCATAAATGGGTTAATGAAACATTTACAATGGCCAGGACATCAAGATTTGTTTGAGGTACTGTATGTTTTCAAATTATTGACTCTTGAGTTAAAGAAGTTATACTGAATTACTCTATACAAAAGTCATTGTCCTTGAGTGTTAAATGATTTCACCACATATGTCAGCATTAAGTTTGTCTTTGTTTAACCTTAAAAATGTGTTTGTAAACATTTTATTCATTATTCAGTTTGTTTAAGCAGGGACCTATACTTTGTTTGTATATGTCCCTGGTTGAAGTACATGTAGCAGCATTTGAAAATGGGGCCTGTAGTCGTGTTTTGGGAAATTCTGAAACTGACGAACAAAGAATGGAAATGTTTTACCTGGGAAGTTGGCATGAAACAGGTGGTATTCAGTGGATATCTTTAGTTTTCATGGACCAATCTTGATGAAACTTTAAATAAAGCAAGCTTGCATGAAGACCTTGCTTGAGATTGTATGTGGGGCCAGTCGAGTCAAGGTCACTTAAACTTCAAAAAGAAAGACAGTTTCCGCATTATAACTGGACTTTGGATCGAGGTATTGCACTGATATTTTATAATTAGGTAGTTTTTATGAAGACCAATAACTTTAATCAACCTATTTATGCCTAGCGTGAAAAAAAGGGCCTTGGCAAACAGCGTCGACCCAGATGAGACGCTGCATGATGCGGCGTCTCATCAGGGTCTGCGCTGTTTGCTTAAAGGAATTTCTGATAGAAATATTCTCAATATAGAAATTAATATACTAGACATCCCTAATATTGGAAATGAATTGATCCAATTTAGAAGGATGGGAGAGTCCACTTGGCATAAATGGGTTTAAATTGATAAATTGTGAGGACTGTGCATATCATATCTATCTAGTATGACTCTTTTCTTAAATTGTTGACATTTTAATTTTACTGACTAAATAATATTTCTTTACCTTTTACTTGCAATTTAAGTAATGTTCATATGTAATAACTGTGATTTGATTAACATATTTTCATAACATTTGTAAGAAGTGACTCAGGAAAGTTTTGTTTTTGTGGCCAGTTTCACTTTATAATGTGCCAAACGGGAAGCGGACAATTACAACAGGCGAGGCATGGTATAGGGGAAATAACCCAAAAAAAGGGTTAGGGTAAGGGTTAGGGTTAGGGGTCGGGTTAGGGTTAGGGTTGGGTTTAGGCTAACCCAAACCCTAACCCGACCCCTAACACTAACCCTTACCCTTACCATAACCCTCTAACCCCCCCTTGCGCAATACCATACCATGCCTCGCCCGTTGTAGTTTACCGCCTCCCGTGCCAAACACTCTAAATATATTTGACAAATTGCAACAATTGGTGCAAAAAGGTACCATGTGACATTTAATTACTATGTCTGATTGTCACAAGGTGCTTTTTGCACCAAGGGGGCGATTATTATTTGGGCTTTTTAAACATGTTTACAAATCAAATAGGGCATATATATATAAAGCATGCTCGTCATCCAAACACACCATTCAAAGACAGGGTTATAATTGTGTGTTGTTGTTAATTGTTTTTTTTAATTCAACAGGAAAATAACTTTCTATGTAGCTATTGCAATTCATGTTTTGTTGTCAATCTTATTTTGCTTAATTTGATCCCTTCAATTTATTTTGTAAGTTTGTGTCAATGCATGTTAATGTTATGAAAGTTCAATATGTAAATTGTATATACAGCTGATTTGAGTTTTGGCCCTTTTACTTTTTTGTGTATCCCTTTTATTGAACACTGTTTCATATATTTTTCTATTTTAGAGTGGCATTCAGCATCAATATAAAAGTTCACACATCTCTTTCTACAATTCATGACACACATTTGCCAATCTTCGAGAAGCCATCTGTCCAGTAAAGAACACAAGTAATGCCATTTCATGTCATGTTACATGTTTTGTTATGATTGTGATTCAATTACTATTCAATTATAGTTGTTATTTCCTGATAAGGTTGAATGATTATGCATTATTTTACCAGTCATGTTTTTATCCCAATAGTCATTTGGTTTAATTTTGTTTTAATTGCTGCACAATTTCTGCTTTGTTAAATAAGAAAAGGAACTTTTTTTATTGCAAATAGGTTAAAGTAATTGATAAGTAATCCGTAATAATGAATGTATAATAAGGCAGCTTTTTTTAATTTGTTATTTTTTTATTTAATATTTTTTATTATTTTAGGCAATGTTTTGTAGTGTTTAACCTTTTTGTTTATTTGCTGTAGTTATATTACTGCACTTTCCTTCTTGTAAAACAAAATGTGTTGATGTCCCAACAGATGCCTTTATATTTCCCCGGCAGCGAGGTAGAGGCGATTGTAATAGATTCACCATGCCTTTAAAGGGACTTGTTTACAGTTTGTTTTTGTTTTTTTTAAATGACATTGAATGTTTTTGTTACCACAACTGTAATATTTGACTCTTAGATCAATATACATACTTTTAATAACACGGAAAAAGATAAAATATATCAAAATGTGCCTGCCTGGTGTTCAAAACTGGAACCTCTAGAAAACGAACATGCTACCACTACACCATGCAGGCGTTTGACTTTGGATGCAAGTTAAAATGTCATGGTGGTAATATGAGTCGTGTTCTGAGAAAACTGGGCATAATGCATGTGTGTAAAGTGGCGTCCCAGATAAGCCTGTGCAGTCCGCACAGGCTAATCAGTGACGACACTTTCCGCTTTTATGACATTTTTTGTTTAAATGAAGTCTCTTCTTAGCAAAAATTTAATTTAGGCAGAAAGTGTCGTCCCTGATTAGCCTGTGCAGACTGCACAGGCATATCTGGGACGACACTTTACGCACATGCATTATGCCTAGTTTTCTCAGAACGCGACTCATATGTTTATGCTATGAAAATCAGTTGATTGATGATTTTCAATAAACAAACAAATATTTTGAGCATTTTTCTTAGTCAGACGTGTTATTTCTTTTGTTTGCAAATTATGCATACATTCTTTTTATGCCCCCTTTAAAAAAAAAGGGGGGGGGTATATTGTTTTTGGCCTGTCTGTCTGTCATTGTGTGTGTCTGTCTTAAAACTTTAACCAAGCTTTAAGTTTTGTCATAACTTTTGCAATATTGATCATAGCAACTTGATATTTGGCATGCATCTCATGGAGCTGCACATTTTGAGTGGTGAAAGGTCAAGGTCATCCTTCAAGTTCAAAGGTCAAAAACAATATATATATATTTTCAAAGCGGCGCAGTAGGGGGCATTGTGTTTCTGACAAACACATTTCTCGTTAAATCTATGACATTTTTTTTTTTGTAATTTTTGCCAAACTATGAACAAGCCCCTTAAGGGGAAAATTATCTCTTATATGCTGTCAGTAAAAGTATAAAAATTAGAATTAATTGAAAAAAGTATGTGTGATGCATTGTTGTTAATTACACTATAAGCTACATTTTTTAGTTGAGATGCCCTGTAATTAGTGTTAGGCCATGTGGTTTAACAGTTACATACCTTGATGACGAGGAGTGATTTATGGACTTATAATTATTATTTAGCTCTGTTAGATATGTATTTTTGAATTTCAAATGGTATTTGTATTTTACCCCTGCAAACGACAGGGTATATATATAGGATTCTTGCTGTTGATCTGTTGGTCCGTTGGTTGGTTTGTCAATCTTTCCGCTTGAAATGTATGGTTTGGAGCAAACTACTTTTACATATCATAAGTGATTGAATTGAAACTCGAAATATGTTGGTGCCATGATGTGTAGATGTTTTAAACATCTTTTTCATGCCAAGTTATCCACACAGGCTAATCAGGGACGACACTTTCTGCTTTTATGACATTTTTTGTTTAAATGAAGTCTCTTTTTAGCATAAATCCAATTTAGGCGGAAAGTGACGTCCCTGATTAGCCTGTGCACATATATGCGTTTGAACTGAGCCGTTTTTATGAATTCAATGTTATAAGTCTGTGGAGCAAACTACTTCTACGTTTCTCTAGCTATTTAAACTTGTAAGCATGTGCAAGACACATATTTTTCACACGCAGTAATACATGTTGTCCTTAGTTAAGTGCCCTTGAACTAAGCCATGGGCTTGGCTGCTAAACCTTAAACAGAGTAGTGCGGGGGATATTTTTAATCTATCTTTTACTATGCTACTCTCTTTATCAGGTCTTGTGTCTGTTATATAGTGTAGTTTAGCAATGATAACTGTTGTAGTTTTTATGTCCCCTTCTTCGAAGAAGAGGGTGTATATTGTTTTTGGCCTGTCATTGTTTGTGCGTGTGTGTGTGTGTCCCAAAACTTGAACCTTGGTCATAACTTTTGCAATATTGAAGATAGCAACTTGATATTTGTCATGCGTGTGTATCTCATGGAGCTGCACATTTTGAGTGGTGAAAGGTCAAGGTCATCCTTCAAGGTCAAAGGTCAAAGATATGAGGGGGCATAGTGTTTGACAAACACATCTCTTGTTCTTTCTCTAAAGAGAAATCAATGAGTAACCTGTTAGAATGATACATTTTGAACCACTTTTTTCAGATCAGTCACCGACAACAGATCAGTATATGAATGTGCAGTTATGTATATCCTAAACTATGCTGTTTTCGTTTTCAAAATTGCTAAACACTGTTATCGATCAAATTCCCTCATTTGGTCAATATCTCCAACATTTGTGATTATAACTTAAGATTTGCAGGTAAAATAATAAAAAAGTAGGATTACAAAAGGAAATTCTGTTTTGATGTTATTGTATAAATATGCTTGCTTTTTGTGCCAGTTTTTGTTCTTAAAATGTATGTTTGTATCCTGACTTTTGTACTTTTTGTGTTCTTACCCTTGCACTTTTTGTATTCTTACTTGTGTACTTTTATGTACTTATTCATGTACTTATTTTAATAGATGTTTCTGTAGGTATTTTTGTCTCTGCATAGTTATGATCAAATTTAAATATTTTACATTCAGTGTGTAGAAAACAAAAAAAATCATGTGATTGTAAATAATTTATTATGATATTGATATTTTTATATCGCTTTCCACATATTACAAATAATGGTGCTTCCATATTTTAATAATAAACTTATTGTATTTTGTGTAGGTCTATATATTCTAGTTGTAAAGCGTCAACCGAGAGGTTTTTCCCTCTTATGTATATATTTCTGTAAATATGAAATTATAAATAGTTTTTTTTTTTTATAAATTCCTTGTTTCATGGAATCGAGTAAATGTTTAAAGTCTAACTGCACAGTCTGTATCACCTCATTGCCAAACATGATTATTTAGTTGTTTATCATCACTTTTGTGAATATGATTGAATTTTCATACTTATATTGAATATTGTAATCGTTTGCATCAGGATCATCATCAGCATCATCACCTCGCACATCGTTATTTCCATCACCTTCATCATCACCATCATAATAATCATCATCATCATCATCATCAAAATCCTCAACACCACCACCACGTTAGCATTCTCACCACCATCTCCAACCACTATCATCATTAACACCTCCACCAACAACAACATCATCATAATTTGTTAACCAATTAAATATGTTACCCTTAAAAACTGAGTCGATACATAAGTTAATAGACAAAGATAGCATAGCCATGTTAAATTTATATTTCATCAAAACACCTTATTTGTTAAGCTTTTACTGGCTGCATTATCAGAAATTGTATGGGCATATGTACACAGTTTTAACATCAAACGAAGGATGTATTATTACTTGAATCAAGGTAAATTAAATCTGGCATGCTGTATGCGGTCTGCATAACGTGTAAATAATAGCATACTGATATTCATAAATGCTTTTGATCTTTTTTAATGCCCCCGAAGGTGGGCATATAGTGATCGCAATGTCCATATGTCGGTCCGAAATTCCGTCACACTTTGCGTTTAGGTTTCGAGAAATGTGGAAAAATACTGCGTTTAGGTTTACAAAAATGTGGAAAAAGGGGGCATATGTCATCCTATGGTGACAGCTCTTATTTACTTTGTTTTCATTTTATTTCATATTGATATTTGCTGTTTATTTCTTATGCCATTTGTTTCAAACAGTCATTTTTTCCAAACAAACTAAATGTATATTATTCTCTTACAAGTGTTGGCTGTTATTTAACACATGCACTTGGAAACACAGTGTAATTGTTCTGTATTTTGTCTGGCATGGAATGTTCGATTGACTGTTAATACATATACAAGTATATATTTGTAAATGGTTTAATGTTATGGATTCCGCATGTACATTTTTTAACTGAGAACAATTATGTAGTTTTGCAATGTATATACTTTTTTATAACTGTTTTCCCTCAGGTTTACTTTGTCAAACTCTGATATTTTGTAATGAATATGTGATACACGTAATACAGATTAAGATATGACACTATACGTGCCTTCTTGTTTACCTGATATATATCTTCTTCGTTGCGGAGGTTATATTAAAACAAATTATTGTTTTAATATACCCTCCGAAACGAAGGAGAGGGTATACTAGAATCTTAATGGACGCTTGTCCGTCTATCTGTTTGTCTGACTGTCCGTACTGGAAATTTTGTCCGGAGAAGTTCTAATACACTTTTCAATTGTGGCTGTTTGGTTAGCGCAGTGGTTGATACACGCGCTTCTCACATAGGAGACCCGATTCAATCCTCGTTCCAGGAAGTATGTGAATCTGGTTGATGGTTACCATACCGGACAGGTAGGGTTTCCTCCGGGTACTCTTTCTCCCCCTCCCCCACACAAAAAAGACCACACCATAATAGAAAATATTTCAGTAACAACAAGAACTAGCTGGACATTGCAGCTACCATTCAAAATTCGTACCCAACTTTCGTAATTAGGTAGGAGTGTTGGGGGCACACTCCGGGTCAACGCATACTGAAACCTCAGGCGCGGAAGGACATCATTAACTTCTAAATAGAAACACCCATTCAATCAAACACAGCACTTTTGAATTTTAATCTTTTGACTAGTTTTTAGCTCTACTTGCCGAAGGCCAGAAGAGCTTATGTCATGGTGTGGTTTCCGTCGTCCGTCCGTCCGTCCGTGTGTGTGTCCGTTAGCTTTTTCTTGTTTACGCGATAAAGTCCACAGTTTTCATCCGATTCTTTTCAAACTTGTTCAGTGGCTTTATATTCATGAGGACTCGAACCCTATTGAAAATGGGTTATATCAGACCGTCCGTCTGCCGTCCGTGCGTGCGTCCGTCCGTGCGTTAGACTTTTTCTTGTTTACGCGATTAACTCCACAGTTTTCATCCGATTCTTTTCAAACTTGTTCAGTGTCTTTATATTTATGAGNTTTACCGGTTTGTTATTTCATGTCAATTGCTTCATTTGAAAAGTGATACATTTTGTTTTTATCCACTTATAGTCAAGAAATATATCAAGTGACCAGTATACTTGTTTTCTGTCTGGTCATGCAAGCCATGCTTTATATTGAAGCTCATAAAAACAAAATCATAGATTGTATTGCTCAACACACTTGTCTAAAACATTAGACATGAGAGTAAACAATACGATCTTTATATTTATTTAATTTTGCAATTACAGAAGGGGGTAATCACGTGATGATCTAAAGAAAGTCAACATGGCGACGTCCGTGCCGACACAGGTATTTTTCGCCGGTGTATACCCTTTATTAATTTTATTCAATTATTAAATGTCGCTCACTTGCAGCCATATTAGGAAGAAAGTGATTAGCGTTTATTTCGTAGTAATATTCGCTCAATATCTCGACTTTACCCAATGCGAAATTCCTAAGCGGTATCTGTTCGCCATGTTATTTGTGATCATTGCTGGGTTTCACTTAATAAAATAGAAATGGCGCGGCCGACGCGTATCCCCACGCCGCAGGTTGTTAGTAATATGAGTGAAAATCTCTGACCCGGCCCCACCCCAACCCCCATAACTTTTGACCCAGGGGTCAGATCAAAATTTCAAATAGTGCACTGTCGCACATATGCTCATAGCTACAACTCAGCAACGATTAACTTCAAACGATCGCCGTGGCGTAGTGGATATGATGTCCGCCTAGCGATCGGGAGATCATGGGTTCGAACCCCACTGGGAGCGTTCCTTTCATCTCCCCCAAAGACATCAAGTACTGGTTCTAGTCCCAGGAAACGGACTCAAGAGCGTTTATATAAGCCTAAGGCTTTCGATGCAATCGAGCTAAAATAAATAGGTTTAAACTAATAGTGTAGGAGGAGATAGTGACCAGGACGGACGGACGGACGGACGGACAGACGGCGGAGATAACCACATAATCCCCACGTGGGGATAATTACCTCACTGCATACAAAAAGAGAAATATTTGTATTTAAAATCCGTTAACGAGTATTCTTTTGATGTTTATATAGCGGTCTGGTATGGAGACGTCTAAAACTTGTCTTATAAAGATTTATGAACCAGAATTGTGTATGATCTGAATGGGTCTCACATTTGATATGATGAAAAAGAGGTCCCGTTTATAGAAAAACAGAAATCCTCATTTGATACTTTTTTTTATGAGCTCTTGTACGTCACGGTTATCACACAGGTTGCAGCTATTTATGCGTGCGTGCGCGCGCGCGTGCGTGTGTGTGTATGTGTGCGTGTGTGTGTGCGTGTGCGTGTGCGTGCGTGCGTGCGTGCGTGCGCGTGTGTGTGTGTGTGTGTGTGTGTGTGTGTGTGTGTGTGTGTGTTTGTCACAAATGTATACAGCTAGCGAACAAGACAAATAAGCTCGAGTTGTTGAAAAATCTGACAATTTCTAACATGTCACATCTATTCACATTCTATTTTTTTTTACAGAAATCATATTCACGGAGAGGCGGTCCGCGAGACATGTTTCCAGTGTGGGAAACTCTTTGCGACCCGCCTACAGGTAACAAAAAACGTTGCTGTTGTGCACCGCGCAAATCCAGGAAACTTTACGTGCGTGTGGTTTGAAGAACACGTCAAAACAGGGCATTCAGGACCACACAGCTAGTCAGCACGAGGGTCGTGCAGCGCATGCCTGCCATTGCGGTAAAGCATACTACGGAATACCGTAAGGGCCATCGTGGTTACACATTAAAATCCAGAGGGCGAGAGTGCGAGAATACGATGACAACAGTGCGACAATACGATGGCGATAGTACGATGGCGACAATGCGATAATACGATGACGACAATGCGAGAGTGCGATAATACGATGACGACAGTGCGACAATACGATGGCGACAGTACCACAATACGATGCCTTCGAGGAAAATATGATGTTTTTTTAGAGAGTACAGCCCTTCATGACTCGATTATTTAGTATATTGTAACCTAAAATATACATGAAAATGCAGACAATTAAACATTAAATAGTGTAATGAAACATTGTACATGTAGGGCGATGCAAAAATAATGCACACTTTTATTTGTTTAGGCTTTACACAGGCATGTCACTCAATTATTGTTTGAATACTTTCACAACCATTTTGTATTCTTTTCGCAATCTTTTGGTTGGCAGCATTTTGCTGTAGTTAGTTCGGGCCTTCTCCTAACGCACCCCAAGCGCCCCTTTGTGAACAGCATTTCTTTCAGTGGCGATTTGGATTTCTTTGTTGAAGGAGATTTGATATATAAGTTTTCATACTGGTCTACGAAAGTCTTAGACGCCGTGCGTTTTGCCGTCATCTGGGAACTTTGCCGTAATCGTTGTTCAAGCATCCTCGCAGTGGATGATGTAATCCGCTTGGTTTGATCTTGGTGTCGGATCCTATACTTTTGAAAATCACTCCTCTTCTTTGCCATCGTCTGAAATAATTAAAATGTTTATCTTCAACAAGTTTAACAACTAACCTTCATCTCGTAAAGGGGGCATGTTGATGGTATTTATTGTAACATAGATACGTTTTTCGCAATAAACTCGTAAATTTAATTATATTTCTGTTTCTCTACAAAATAAGTTACTTTACCGGTCCGGCAACAACGCGACAATTATCAGTTGAATTTGATTATAAAACAATTTGTGAAAAAAAAAAATCCAATTTTTGTTTTGAATATTATGAATTTGCCGTCGATACAAAATTTCAAGTAGTACTCTTACAAGCCGCTGATTTTTGAAACAGTTCAAAAACAAAGATTTGTGTTTGCCAAAATTCATTGGAAAACGTACAATTAGGTCAAAGATATTAAAAATTATGTCCATGTATTGCTTTACTTTGAATAATCTTACCACAAATCGTTTCTTGTTAATATTTTACCGACCAAAAACCATGTATTAGTAAATTAACTATCGCTCATGGTGATTCATATATCGCATACTTTATGTATGCTCTTCCTAATGAAGCCACGGCAGTATAAACGTTTGAAAAAATACAGCTCCGTGTAAAATCCATTCGTACCAAGAGCTTTCGATCATATTCATCGTAAAGTATACACGTAAAAGATTTCAGTCGAATAAACGGCATTTTGGTCGGTTAACAAAAACAAATTTAACTATATTTAAGAAATTAACACAATAAAACGGGAATTTTTTATGGTGCTTAATAAAATACCGACAAGAACAATATGTAACTAATTCATACTTACATCCCTTGCAGTTATTATTTTTGTGCAGGCCCTTTGATCGGTTACACGTTTTCCTGTAAAAAGTAAAAAAACGACCACCTGAAATGCATTCGTAATTTGAAAATGAAAGGGATCGGCATCCAACAGTCCTGTTTGGTTATTGGTTGATGAGAGCTGCTAAGTTTCGTCCTAGTTAATATGTTTATTGTCCACAAACTTCTATCACGTTTAATTGTAAACCAAAAAATCATTCAGCGACCTTACGTTTTTCGGCTGAAATCGGGATCCCTTTGTGATCATCTCAAAAGCGGGACCCATTAAGATCGTAAAACCTTTTAAGTTCGTTCTACTTGAAAAACGATTCTTACAAATCTGTACTTAACCAAACACAGTAAGAAACATTCAAAGAATAGTCGTATATAAATTTTAAAAACAAATATTGTTCTGTTTGTAGGCAGAATATTTTTTGTGAAACCCAGCAACGGTCACAAATTACATGGCGAACAGATCCCGCTAAGAAATTTCGCAGCGGGTAAATTCGAGATATACAGCACATATTACTACGATTAAACTCTTATCACTTTCTTGCTGATATGGCTGGAAAGTGAGCGGCATTTAATAATTAAATAAAAGTAATAAAGGGTATAAAACGGCGAAAAATACCTGTTTCGGCACGGACGTCGCCATCTTGACTTCCTTTAAATCATCACGTGATTACCCCCTCTGAATTATGGGATTAATATTTCAATGGGAAAAAAATCACATATGTCACTTGTTTCGTTATGCAAGGTATTTGAGCATCTATAATTCTATAAAAAAAAAAATGAAAATGCAAAAAGCGGATGAAAAGTAGTATTGCCCAGTATTACACAGTATTGGCCATAACGGGAAAACTCGAGAATTCCCGTCGGGAAATCCGGGGATGGGTGATTCGTACCAAACATGCTTGGTAGAGGACCAATAAACGATGTTATATGCCAAATACTACACCTCAGGTCGTTGTCGTTTAAGGGAAGATTTTGATATGCAAGTTTTATAAATCACGTGACCCCTTTGGCCTAGCCATTTGCTTTAACTCAGAGGCATTTGAACAATTTGAACAAGTTAAGTAGATAACAACTATACAATTTTAATACCAAATATAAAACCCCTTGTGGTTTCTGAAAAGATTTTTAACAGTCTTAATTGCAAAAAAAAACGTTTTAGTTATGGTGACCTCGAGATGCAACCTACGGGAACATTCGGAAACATTTGAAAGAGGGTCATTCATGGATCATTCCTGTGACGTTTCGTTATAATTGGTCCAGGGAAAGAAGTCATTAGAAGAAAACGTTAACGCACGCATGTACAGACTGACGGACGACGGAAATCACGGTATCCTTAACGCTGACCATGTGCTCAGGTGTTCTCACAATTGATCCCCAGGGTGGGGCCAATTTTGACCCGAGTGTTGTATTATGAAATAGACCATATCTACCACCATTTGTATTGTGAAACAGACCAAAGCTTCCACCAACGTTAACTCGGTACCCTGTTTCAGACGCCGCACTTGTATATTAAACTTCCCAGTGGTTAAACGTGTTGTGTTGTTTTTACCATTAGCTAATACTCACTTGAGTTGACGTTTATAAAAGTCATATACACAATAGTGTAATAAACATAAAACATTGTGTCAGGACGGAAACAATTTCCCTATGCAAAAATCGGAAATAAATGAATACAATTGTACCAATTTGTGATAAATAACTAACTGACGCAAAAAGCGTAATGGCTCTATCTGGAATAACACCGTCAGTTAAGGATTGGGACAGTTCGAACCTACCATCCACGTGGGAGAAATTTGAAAGACACATCAAATTTATATTTTCTGGACCATTAAAAGAAAAGTCTGAAGAGAAAAAGATAGCGTTCTTTGTCATATGGGTGGGTGAAAAAGGCCAAAACATTACACAGGTATGAACCTTGACAGAAGAAGAAAAAAACACAGCTACGCACATACTTTGAACAAAATTGAATTTAGTATTTGCCAGGTATTTATTGTAAAAGGATATTCAGAATGACAAAAGCATCGAACAATTCGTAACAAGGCTAAAACTTAAAATTGCTGACTGTCGTTTTCCAGCAAATGCACAGGCTTAAACGATCCGCGATCGAATTGTTTTTGGTGTCAACAATCAAAAACTCCGCGATAAGCTAATTAATGAAGGCGAAAACGTGACGCTTGAAAAAGCAGTACAGTATCACAAAACTTCGAATAGTGTAGACAACAAATGTTGTTAATTAACCAAAAAAAGACGTATACCTCATCAGCACTCGTGACAATGGACAAGCACGTGGCGGACGAGGAGGTCGAGACCGAGACCCAGCACATAGGAAAGTTCAGCAGACAGCCGATCGAGATCGACACCCATCACATAGGTGAGTGCACCAGACAGCCGATCGAGAACGACACCCATCACATAGGTGAGTGCACCAGACAGCCGATCGAGATCGACACCCATCACATAGGTGAGCGCACCAGACAGCCGATCGAGATCGACACCCATCACATGTANTGGTCCGAGGCATTTAAGTAGGTTGTTTAATTGGTTGCAATTATAAATTTAAAATTAAATAAAATATAAGCCATCTGATAATTCATTTGGCAAGGATGAAATGATTTGTGTTTTCAGTATTCCCTTGCATGATGACTTTCCATTCCATTGACATTCCAGCCAGTAGAGCGATTCAGGCCCTCATGGGCCTCTTGTTTGCTATTAGTGAAGTTTCAATTCAAAACAGCTAAGCAAATAGCAAACACAGAAAATATTGGGAGATGTGGTTTATTTTAATTCCAAAACGAGGCTGAACTCTGAGCTGTCTTTAATCAATGAGGCAAGTGTCTGGATTTATTTCTGATTATTACACGTTTTTTCCTCAGTCATAATGAATTAAATTATGAAACATGGACAGACGGTTGTAATATCCACACGTACAGTTCCTTGGGTAAGGTAGATTTAGCAATCTCGAATATGTATTACATTAGCAACACATACACATACTGTTATCAGACCGCCGATAGTGTAGAAAGATCATGGGCGAGAAAAGGAATGCAATTAATATTTTTTCGAATGTTTACTTGACATTAAATGAACTTAAATTTCAAACTTTGTATCTGTCGTTTTCTTTAACAAAATGGTAATGATACACGCTCCTTTTGTTACACTGGTACAATAAGATCGTAATTAGCGCCGTTTAATTCCATAAATTTATGCCTAGTGGACTCTCCCATCCTTCTAAATTGGATCAATTTATTTCCAAAATTAGGGATGTCTAGTATATTTATTTCTATATTTAGAATATTTCTTACAGAAATTCCTTTAAGGAAACAGCGCAGATCCTGATGAGACGCCGCATCATGCGGCGTCTCATCTGGGTCGACGCTGTTTGCCAATGCCTTTTTTCTAGACGCTAGGCTTAATTAATTCCATCGTTATTTTGCCAGCCTGTAAGATCTTTTGCCACTTAAAACGTAATCAATTGGTTCTTATTTATTCAACCATACAACGTATATGGCAACACAAGTAAAATAATTTGCAGAAAACGAGCAGCTCAAAAACCATATTGTTATGATCAGGTACACACGTTTCATTTACTATGTAAAATCCCTTTTCAAAATGAGTAATGCATGTGTTGTTGCTTAATGAAAATATTGAGCTTAAGCAAATTGCTTAAAACAAACATAAGAATATACTTGAATATTTCGTTTAGTTGTACGGCATATTAGTTTTTTTAACATACTTTCTTGTTACATGTTGTATTTCATTATTTTGACAATTTTTAACTAAACGGATGTGGTTTGCCTTAGATCGTATACTTCGAAGGCATTCCTTGCACTTGTCTTGATGTCTCTCACATGTCATAGCACTATCCCTGCACTCGATTAGCTTATTTTTGTAACACGTCATTATTCGAAAAAAAAATCTCAAAGATTACCTTATGTCAACATACCCAATATACTATGCAAGTTGTCTACAAAAATGAAACTCTGGTATCGACCGTCTCATATGAAAGGTTAAATTCAATTCATAAAACAACGAAACACATGCTCTCACGATCGATATATTTAATTAAAAACAAACACACAGACACACGCCCTAACTTAAGCATACATGATGCGTTCACACATTGTCCTAACGAGCAATTCATAAGGTGGAAGTACGTTTTTCGCATACATGTAAAAAATCCTACAGATCATTAAACTCTCGTGTGTTTTAGACATAACCACATTTATACGGCAAATTTAAATATCAAACGGCACGCACGGGACGCTCTTCACTTGCTGTTCGATCTCGTTGACTAGAGCCTCCAAAACCTGAAATCCGTCAATGGCGAACAGATGATGGTTTTTCGGCGTAGACACGTACTTGGTTAGTTCATCCATACCGGACTGTGAGTTAATTCCAATCATGAGCCCGAACACGTCCGCTTTTTCTTGAAGCTTCAATGCCGCCGTAATAACGTCTCCCCCGCAGTTGGACTGGCCGTCGGTCAGAATGAGCACTTCCTGTTTGACATTCGTGGAATTGCGCATGCCTAGTAATGAGAGAAATATGCTATGTTTATTGATGCTACCCCAGAAGGTGATAACATACACTGGTAACAGTTCATTATTTATTTAAGAAATGTACTATTTGTTTTAAAGGTAGCTAGATCTAGTAATATTAATCAATTATTTTAATACAGTTCATTCATATGTACGTTACGTAATGAATTGATATCTAAACTATTACACAAACACTTATATATTTACACAGTAACTCATCTGTAGGTACCAGCGCCGCAATACGAAAGGAACAGGCACAAATATGGACATACAAGCACACCCATCTATAAAACTCATCCCGCGCATATACACCTGATTCCAAATTAGCTTGCAATTAAACCCAGAAATAAATGTGTTGAAGGTTATATATTATGTTGACCTTTCAGCCAACCAATAGGAGCCATGCTTTCATGGTTGTGAAAGTGAAAGTAAAAATGGCGAGGATCCAAGCGTGTAATATTTCATTCATATTTGTACGTAGGCAACTACATTTTTTAGATAATAAATGCGTGACACATACATTTGGAATTTAAATATCTATTATATAATGGCAACATTCCATGGAAATCATAAACATTCTCCTCATTTTCAAAACAAAATAAACAACACACTGCTTCTGAAAGGGAACACCAATTTTGGGATTTGGATACAGTTTGTGTCTTGTGTTTTTAATCTACAAGTATTTCAACATGTGGTCAGAACTTTCTGCATAACAAACATATGTACAAAATGTGAACGAGGGCAGACAATCAGCATACATTTGCACTTTCTCTGTTTCTGGTGATGAGATTGCGCGTTGCCACATTGATAAAAAAAATCCAATATACCTTAAGCCGTAGAAAACATGTTGTTGTAGGCGTAATTGAACGCTTTCTCAGTGCACGTGATATCGTTCATGTAGGGCATGGATTGAACCCCCTGTTGCACGAGCGACGTACTCGGTTTGTCGTCGAAATCAAAGATCTCCTTGACGTCTGTCGAGTACTCGAGCAGGGCGGCTCTTTGGAATCGGCTCTGATATAAATAAAAACACAAGCATGTCAGTCTATTCCATATAAACGGACTCCCAGAGAATTTGATAATTTTGCTGTGACGGCTCTCACCAACCCGTTGGGTTATCGTACGGAATGGATAGTCAGAGTATTCGAGCGCAAGGTCACTGAGAAATGCCTTCCGGTAAGAGCTGCTACGAGAATCAGCAATAATTCGATAGTTTTTGATAACTCATACCATAAAGTTTAATATTTCATTTCGATTAATTTTCCTTTAAACATTCTTGTTTTGGCCTATTCTACTCCTATACATATGAGGTCGATATACATCAACCGGTAGATGACGTCTAATTATTTGGACAAGGCATATTCATGCATCATGACTAGTAATCCAACTATTTAGACGTCATCTACCGATTAACGTATATGTACCTCGCATTTATAGGAGCAGGGGCGGACCCAGGATTTCTGGTTAGGGGGGGGGGNGGGGGGGGGGGGGCTTAACATCAATCGTTAAAACGATCAAACGCTGTACTTCACAATTCAAGTTAACTATGTCACGTGAAAGTGGTGATATAAACGCATAAAAAACTCATTTATATTATTTAAAACTGATAATGTGGGGATCGTGTTTGGTGTTTTAAGCCTAGATCGCTGTTCATTAATCAGAAATTAAATATTGTTGTCTTGTTTTTCTTTTATAGCCTGTTAATATATGTTTTGTGGTAGTGATGAGGGATTTGTTTTTAACATACATTTACTGTCAATGTTTGTTGATACAATGATTGTAATGCTCGAAAAAACGAACGGCAAAAATGCGTTGTTCTTGATTCCTAAATATTCTTGATGTACATTCCAATTACACAGACCTTAAGGATTGATTGCGGTTTGTGGGTTTCACGGATGTTATAAATTACTTGCCAGCACCGGTGCATAGCTTAAAAGTCAAAACCTGACGTTTAGTAACACCCTAACGTAAAGTAAAGGTAACGCCGGTCATAGTACGTCAGCCAGGCATATGCTTGATTACGTAATACAAAAATGACAAACGTGCAATCTAAGACGTTTAGTTGAGTTGAAACCTATTTATTTTAGCTCGATTGCATCGAGAACCTAAGGCTTATTTGAAAAGCTCTCAAGTCCGTTTCCTGGAACTAGAACCAGTGCTTGATGTCTATGGGGGTAAAGAACGATCCACAGCGTGGATCGAACCATTGACCTCCCGGTCGCTAGGCGGACACCATATCCACTATGCCACAGCGACCTTCGAGGACGTTTGGCCACTCCTACATTCATGCAAAACTCATGGAGCCCTTTTTGTTTCCATCGTATGACAAAGTTAAATTACCATACAATTTAGGAATACATGTATAAGCAAAAGTTCAAAGTAGCAACATCTTCGATTATAAGATTTCTTTCTTTTGAATTGTCTTGGTATCTTATGTATGTACTTGATTCATACTTACATACCTTTTATACATTTATATTTGTTGTGAATTTAAAAAAAACTGAGCCGTAATTTGTGATCTTTAATAAATGTGTCAACAAAATTTGCGTAAATTTTACCAGCTAAATGATCTCAATGTAAAGATGATCGTAAAGCAAGGAATGTTGGCAGCCAACATTTCTGGCAGAATAATAGTCCTTTGTCGCTTTTTACGTGTTTACGCGTTTGTTAATTCTGCTTTCTATGTTTGAGAAATAACTTGACCACCAAAAATTCAGAACAAATTTCAAATCTTTAATTTGAAACGAGTAACGTAACTGATCGCAGTTTCATGTAAAAAGCATCTGAGCCATGCTATGAGAAAAGGGGGTTTAATACATATGCGTAAAGTGTCGTCCCAGATTAGCCTGTGCAGTCCGCACAGGCTTATCAGGGACGATAATTTCCGCTATTATTGTATTTTTGGTTTGAAAGAAGACTCCTTGACGGAAATCCATTTTAGGCGGAAAGTGTCGTCCTTGATTTGCCTGTGCGCACATGCATTAAACCCCCTTTTCTCAGAGCACGGCTCATGTATATTTCGGTAACTCAGTTGACAGCGCCGGAATACAAATACGAGGATCGCACGTTCGATTCAAATCTAAGTAGGCAAGTTGTATTTCACTTACTGGTGCGTGCAGTAAGTACTGGTAATCCGGCTAACCAAGGAAACGGGGCTGTGGTATAACTGACCGCTGTGATATGACTGATATACTGTGAAAAAAAACAACAAAAAAACAATCAAACAAACAGCATCTACGTAGTGTAAACATGTACGTTGATATAGAGTTAAGGTTTAAATAATCCGACGTCAAAAAGCATGACGCTTGTCTCGTCACACATCATAGAAAGTAAACAAGTCGTAAACTATGGGTTACGTTTCTCTTTCTTTAGTGAGGCTATGGATGTGTTTACAAAATTATTTTGAACGGAACCTTAATCAAATCGCTGAAGAAACTGTAGTTTTCGCTATGTCAAACAATGGACGTTTATTAGTGATTGTTACAAAGGACATAATATATGACAATACAATACAACTCAAGTAATTACCGTGATCATGATGATTTCCCGCCGTTCATTGCATCAACGTTTGTTTGGGACGAAACGGCATCATAGATACCCGATGTGATGATAAATAATAATTAGTTTAAACCTATTTGTTTCAGCTCAATTGCATTTAAAGTGCTTACTACTTATTTGAAACGCTTTCGAGTTCGTTTCCTTGGACTAGAACCACATCTTTATGTCTATAGGGGAGATCCTAATACTTTTAGCGCTGGAACCGAATTGTAAAGGCCTTTGCAAACAGTTTGGATCCAGATGAGACGCCACAGAACTTAAGGCCTTAGATGTTCTCTCAACATTAAACAATAAAACTGTTTAAAAACTAATCTGGAACCGTTAATACATAAATACATCGGATTCTTGTGTGTTAAGGATTCACATTTTAACCTACCCAAAAACCGAAAGTGAAATTTTGAAGTTCATAACATGTTAGCATGCTGTATTTATTTGATATAATAGAAAGAAAAACTATAACAATAATACTAGTATCATTTTTTCTGGCATGGCGTATCTGTTATTACAGATCCGGGTACACTTTATTGCGTTATAACTGTTTTATAGAACACGTTTAAAGAACTCAACAATCTGGTAATGTTTACATACGATCGGGGCTTGATTATGCTAATCAACCAATCTTCTTTCTTCTTCTTCCGACTTCTTCTGATACATCACTACTTCTTAATAGAAGATTTTGTGCCGACGCCTATTGATTAAGGGTTGAAAAAGACTGTAAAAAGGTGCTCAATTGTGGCGTGTTCTGAGAAAACTGGGCAAAATGCTTGTGAGTAAATTGTCATGCCAGATTAGCCTGTGCAGTCCGCACAGGCTAATCAGGGACGACCATTTCCGATTTATGGAATTTTTCGTATAAATGAAGTCTCTTCTAAGCAAAAATTCAGTTTAGGCGTAAAGTGTCGTCCCGGATGATCCTGTGCGGACTGCACAGGCTAATCTGGGATGACACTTTACGCACAAGCATTTTGCCCAGTTTTCTCAGAACACGACACAATTGTGTGTGTGTTTTTTTTTTTAATTAATTATATTGTAAGAGTCTACAAGTGGATAAGGCGAAAGCCACAGAAGTAAAGGTTTTGAAAACTTCTACTGTGGCTGCAATGCAGTGAATTCCATTGGATAACTGTTCTTGGGTGCGATGAGCATTTATAGACGTTTGAGGTTTATATGTGTCTAAAGCAATGGCACCGCTGAGTCTGGATCGGTGGTCGACAGGAACAAGAAGATTATACAGAGGAGTGATGGCAACTACATGGTGGATACTTTTATACAGCGTGATGAGACGGAATATTGTTCTGCGTGTTTCAAGTGTGGGCCAATTGAGGGTGTCTATTATATTTGTTACTGAGCTTGTCTTGTGATATCTGTATGTTACGAATCTGTCTTTACGTCTTTGGACTTTTTCAAGTTGATTTATTTTAGGTCCCAGACAGTGGAGGAGCATTCTAATGTAGGTCTTACTATTGATTTGTAAGCATGATTTTTAACTTTTGGTGAGCACATTTTTAGGTTGCGGCGAAGAAATCCTAGTGCCTGGTTTGCATTATTACCAATTACCTCGATACTAAATAATAGTATTCGTACAGGAATTTTCCCCGATTTGGTAAAAGAAGCGTATATTATACCAATATATAAAGACTCAGACAGAGAGGACTGTAATAACTATCGTCCGATTTCAATTTTGCCAACTATATCCAAAATATTTGAAAAACATCTATCAAATGAATTAAAAGAATTCTTTCGTAAAACAAATGTGTTAAATAAACATCAGTCAGGATTTAGAGAAAATTATTCTTGCCAAACAGCACTGATTCGACTGATTGATGAATGGCTAAAAGATGTAGATAATGGTAATTGCATTGGTTCTGTTTTTATTGATATGAAAAAAGCTTTTGATTTAGTAGATCATGAAATTCTGTTATACAAACTAAAACTTCATCACTTTTCGGATGGTACCTTGTCCCTTTTTCATTCTTATCTTAGTCAAAGACAACAATGCGTTAAACTAGGGACTAGTTTTTCTACCCCTCTGACTATTAAGAGTGGTGTCCCTCAAGGTTCTATTTTGGGTCCTCTCTTGTTTCTAATTTATATAAATGATATTGGATTATTACTTAATCAATCAGACATAGACTTGTATGCTGATGACACGACACTATATGCTACTGGGGCCAATCCTTCAGAAATTCAGACTAACTTACAAAATGATATTTATTCCATACAAAAATGGTGCACCCTCAATAACATGATGATAAACCCTAATAAATCCAAATGCATGCTTATTGGCTCGAAACAAAAAATTAAAAATATCAACCTTAATCTGAAAATAGATAATAACGCTATTGAAAATGTCACTAGCCATAAAATTTTAGGACTTTATATCGACAAACATCTGCAATGGAAAGTACACATTGATAAAACATGCTCTAAAATAAGCAGTAAAATAACTCTGCTAAAAAAGATATCAAATTATCTCACTTTTGATATGAAGAAATTATTTCATAATTCATATATTCTTACCACTTTCGATTACTGTTGTACGATCTGGGGCAGCGCTAATAAAACCAATTTAACAAAAGTGAATGTTTTACAAAAACGCGCAGCGAAAGTCATTCTACAAAAGCCAAATAGAACACCATCCAAAGAATTGTTTTTACAGCTTAAATGGCTCTCGTTTAATAATAGATGTAAATACCACACGGCAATCTTGATATATAAATGTGTCAACAATCAGACTCCAGAATATTTAAATAATATTATAACTTTTTCTCAAAATCACAAATATAACTTGAGATCTGCCANAAATTGTCAGGCACAACGCTCTTTAGCTTACTTGATTTAACACACGCATACTTGAGTGTTGATTGTTGAACTAGACGAGAAATCGTGGTACCTCACCACATTTTCAACACCGTTTGGAAGGTGCCGCTACTTGCGCCTTACATATGGTATCTCGGCTTTCAGCTACATATTTTGTCAAAAGGTGAACGAAATGAACTTAAGTTGATGTGACTGGGTTATGCATTCAGCACATAGGACCACGAACTTCAGTTGATGTGACTGGGTTATGCATTCGGTACATGAGACCATAATCTTAAGTTGATGTGACTGGGTTATGCATTCGGTACATGAGACCATAATCTTTAGTTGATGTGACTGGGTTATGCCTTCGGCACATGAGACCATAATCTTTACTTGATGTGACTGGGTTATGCCTTCGGCACATGAGACTATAATCTTAAGTTAATGTGACTGGGTTATGACTTCGGAGCAACAACGAGATTTAGTTGATGTGACTAGGTTATGCCTTTAGCACATTAGACCACGATCTTAAGTTAATGTGACTGGGTTATGCCTTCGACATATGAGACCATGATCTTACGTTGATGTGACTGGGTTATGCTTTCGGCACATGAAACCACGATCTTAAGTTGATATGAATGGGTTATGCCTTCGGCACATGAAACCACGATCTTAAGTTGATATGAATGGGTTATGCCTTCGGCACATGAGAACACGATCTAAAGTTGATGTGACTGGGTTATGCATTCAGCACATGAGAACACGATCTGAAGTTGGTGTGACTGGGTTATGGCTTCGGCACATGAGACCACGATTTTAAGTTGATGTGACTCGGTTATGCCTTCGGCGCATGAGAACACGATCCTAAATTGATATGAATGGGTTATGCCTTTGGCACATGAGACCACTATCTTAAGTTGATAAGAATGGGTTATGGCTTCGGCACATGAAACCACGAACTTTAGTTGATATTACTGGGTTATGACTACGGCACATGAAACAACGATCTAAAGTTGATGTGACTGGGTTATGCCTTCGGCACATGAGACCACGATCTTAAGTTGATGTGAATGGGTTATACCTTCGGCACATGAGACCATGATCTTAAGTTGTTTTGACTCGGTTATGCCTTCGGCACATAAGGCCACGATGTTAAGTTGATGTGACTGGGTTATGCCTTCGGCACATGAGACCAAGATCTTAATTTGATGTAACTGTGTTATGCCTTCAGCAGATGAGACCATGATCTTAAGTTGATGTGACTGGGTTATGACTTCGGCACACGAGGTCACGATCTTTAGTTGATATGACTGGATTATGCCTTCGGCAGATGATACCACGATCTTAAGGTGATGTGACTGGGTTATGCCTTCGGCAGATGATACCACGATCTTAAGGTGATGTGACTGGGTTATGCCTTCTGCAGATGATACCACGATCTTAAGTTGATGTGACTGAGTTATGCCTTCGGCAGATGATACCACGATCTTAAGTTGATGTGACTGGGTTATGCCTTCGGCAGATGAGACCACGATCTTAAGTTGATGTGACTGAGTTATGCCTTCGGCAGATGATACCACGATCTTAAGTTGATCTGACTGGGTTATGCATTCGGCAGATGAGACCATGATCTTAGGTTGATGTGACCGGGCTATGTGACTGCGTTATGCCTTCGGCACATGGACTCACAGAGAAACCAAGTTGTTGTCAAGTTTCCTAAAATATATTTAAGAGGGTAAAGGGAATATGAAGCGGACATGAAAAACGGATGCAAAAATTGATGCTTCAAATTTAACATTGACCTTATACTTGCGTTAAAGGTTAATGACTTGTGCACATTGTCTTAATTCACCTACATATGTTTAAGTTTCATATGTTACCGAATATATGGAGCGGACACGAAATGCAGCTTACTGGCGGGATATGAATCAAAAGTAAAATTAAGGTTAATTGAACGAACTATTTGCAAATACAACACATTGATATTAAATATACTGAACCCATGTGTAATTTAAGTCTTTATTTTAAACAAAAGAAAATTGCTACTGCTATAGTTTAAAAAACAAAAGACATTCATTTACAAATTTTCCAGTTCAGTTGTGGTGTGGCCGATTCTTTTCATTAAGATAAGGCATACGGCTGTTTTTTGTTTTTTGTTATGCTTTCTTAACTTTCACAACCTGTCTATGAACATTAACCATTTACATAATTAACACAACCGTTCATAACACAGACCATCGCACAGTTTAATGCAATTTTAATTTAAAGAAAACAAGCTGGATTAG
Source organism: Dreissena rostriformis (assembly GCA_007657795.1). Lineage (NCBI taxonomy): Eukaryota > Metazoa > Mollusca > Bivalvia > Myida > Dreissenidae > Dreissena > Dreissena rostriformis. The sequence goes on from VMBQ01004842.1 coordinate 69,106, forward strand.
AAGCAGAGTTTTCAGTAATCCGATTTAAGGATTAAAACAAATCACTATGATAAAGGTAATACTGCTTATATTCAATGTGTTTAAGTGGTTTAAGTTTATCTGCGTGTTAAACTGAAGGAATATGATACATTAAAATGTAGTATACGTTTCAGTTTGTTCTTTTTAATCATAGTTGAATGTGACCATTATTGTATTAAGTGTAATCTGCAAAGTTAAATATGCACTAGAAGGAGGAGTAGCAGTTAGTAGTAGTAGTTAGTATTATAGTTTTAGTAGTCGTGTTTTATTGTTTGTTGTTGCGGTTGTAGTTCTAGTGTTAGTTCGGTTATATGCAGTCCGTTGTGTGTGTATATTATATAAATTATGCACCAAGATTATAATTATAGAACGTTTCAGGCTATGAGTTATTTATGTACGTCTCGTATTGGGAATAGAAACATTGATTTTATATAGGTATATGTTAAATAGCCATTAATACTTGATTTCAAATTAATAAATCCTATTATGCATGGTTTGATATGTGAACCGTGCGGTCAAAAAACGTCTCGGATCAGGAACTTAGCAAAGAACTGAAATAATGATAAGGCCATGTTATAATATGATATGGTAATGTGAACTCTGATTAGATATTGACACTCGACGGTCGGTCAAAAGCTATTCATAGCTTATGTTTTATAATGTTTGTATATCATACCGACAATAAATAAATATTGATTTGATTTTATTTGATTTGACATATCGGATGTAGTTTATTGTGAAAACGGATGTAAACCACCAGTCATATAAACACTAAGGAATAGAAAACGGCAATACTGCTGCTTTTGTGACTTTCGTGCATTGAACAAGTTATTGATGAGTGGTTCATGCATTTAAATTGGTCTTATCATATTGAAACTATAACAAAGATGAAATAATGACCACATTTGCAATTTATGTTAAATCTTCGGAGTTACGGACATCTAATCCAAGTCTTCATGTCACGCGTTTGTCTACGGTAAGAGATTCATTATATGTTTAGTGATTTCAAAAATGTCCTTCAACCAGAATAAGAAAAGAAAGTGAATTAAAAGAACGTATATCATTACTACAACACATTGATACGAGGTAATGTTAACAGTGAAACATGTAATCTTAGTTTGAATGATGTCTTAAAAAAAAATATCCATGCCTCAATCATTACACAATATGCATGAAATCATTGTGTCGATTTACGACAAAAGCAAAATAAAGTAATATTTATGTTCATATTTGTTGTCAAATATTTGAATTATTGGTTTAGTTTATTCGAAAGAATACTTATCCGGATAATTGGTTTCTTTAAGGTTTATATCGACGGTAAAAACGTTACTTTTTTTTTTAGAAGATATTATTTATAGTATTTATTTAATAATTGCATGACACATAAATATCGTTTTTAAGAACACTTATCCAACTTTTTTTCATATTTTTGTATAGTAGACCATTTATTTTTATAAATATTAATAGTACACCTTACATGAACATGTTTCTTTTTTGTGTTCATTAATTACAGACGGCCTTTTATCCGAACGGTAATACAAATTATGATTTTTGAGGACCGGTCACCAACTGAGCGTGAGCTCATCTGGAAATTCAATGAAGCGTAGCCTATTATATATTTTTCACATCGCAAATATATTTCAAGTTCTGTCACTAACGACGCATCATAACTTTTAAAGCCACACACCTTATTTGGCATAGTAAATTTAAGTATAAATAAGAAACATATTTTATCTATGCCAATTAGAATAAATCTGGTGGTTACAAGTTAGAAATCCGTCTTTTTTGCGCTTTAAAACTAAAAATTAATCGCGTTTGTCGAAATGGACGTTTACGTCTAGAAATCCTACATTCGGGTTTAAAAGCGGAACCGTTTGAAAAATAATAAAATGCTTGCTAACTAGGCTATAGAATTAATTTTATCTAGGCCAATTAGAATATATCTGGTGGTTACAAAGTAGAAATCCGTCTTTTTTGCGCTTTAAAACTTAATAATAATCGCGTTTGTCGAAAAGAACGTATACGTATAGAAATCCTACTTTCGGGTTTAAAAGCCGAACCGTTTGAAAAATAATAAATTACTAGCTAACTAGGCTATAGATTTAATGACAATTTTGCACACTTACAAATTGCATCTATATGTATTGATTGACATGTACTTCATTTCAAGGTGTGTGGCTTGATAGCAATCTATAGTAAAATTAGTAATATTTCAAGATTCGCAGAGGTCTAAACAAATAACGTTGGATTCCTTCGTGACAGTGCTTGAAATGTCTTCTCCTTAAGTAGCGTAGCCCTTAAAAAATATCCACCACTAAAGTAAACTCAATTAGCCACTTTTCCTGTTGGTTGGACCACCTACGCATTTAAACTCGCGCATGCGTACAATGAACGTGTGATTTTTTTTAAATGACACGTCTCACCATTACTGTTTATATTGTATACAATGTCACTACTTATTATAACTGCATGTATGTTTGTATTTTGAGCCGGTGGCTTTTCAGTCGAAATAAACCTTTTTGTTGGAGTTGTTGTGAACAATGTCAGCGATAAAACGATAAATATTCGTGTTTCATTAAACAAAAAACACAATTCGTAAACAAACATGCGTAGCATCGATAAACTTGATTTTTCGAGTTGACCGTAGGAAGTTTATATCTGCAAGACGTTTTCCTTTAAGCCCAAGTCTCACTTTTGCCGGTAGAGCCCCGGTCCATCCCGGTCTGCTAACGCCGGTCGACCGGCGAGAACCGGGGTGATTCATTGATTTTTTTTTAACGCGGTCACACTATTTCCCGGTGCCGCCCCGGTTGAAGCCGGTCAATCACCCGGCAGAGTCCCGGTCAACCCCGGAATAGCTACGGTTTATCCCGGTGAAGTCCCGGCAGAGCCCCGGTTGTCGCCGGTAATGCCCAGGTGGAGCCCCGGTGAAAGCCGGCAGCGTCCCGGCAGAGCCCCGGTATACCGTAACTCCACCGGCACTCACCGGGACTATACCGTCATCACACCCCGGCAGAGCTACGGCAACGCCCCGGTTTAACCCCGGTCGTCGCCGGTAATGCCCAGGCGGAGCCCCGGTGAATGCCGGTGGCGTCCCGGCAGAGCGCCGGTTTATCGATGTACCCTAGCTATACCGGGACTCTGCCGGCATTCACCGGGGCTCCACCGGGGCAACACCGGCGACAACCGGGGCGTTGCCGTAGCTCTGCCGGGGTCTGTATAGGCCCCGGTGGAGCTACGGTGCCGTCCCGGTTGTTCCCGGTGCCGTCCCGGTTGTTGCCAGTGCCGCACCGGTCGTTGCCGGTCCTTCCCGGTGACTCCCGGTTCATCCCTAAGGTATTAAACATTTTAATACTTTGACGGTGGAGCCCCGGTTGTTCCCGGTCGTCCCCGGTCGTCCCCGGTTCATCCCGGTCGTCCCCGGTGGAGCCCCGGTTCATCCAGGTAGAGCGCCGGTTCATCCCGGTAGATCACGGATCACGCACCGGGGCTCCACCGGCATCATAGTGAGTCTGGGCCTTTAGCTTGCGTTCGACCAATAGAATTCACGAACCTTTAGCATAGGTTCGTGAATTCTATTGGTCGAACGCAAGCGCTCTACTGTGAGGCTCTGTACAGTAGGGAGACGAACGCAGAGGTTTTCATTCTTTTACATGTGATTACTTTATCCTAGATATATAATGAACTTATTTAACAAATTACGTATAAAGTATGAACATTAAACGCAGTCAGTTGACATTTTCAAACGAATTTAATAAAAAATTAACGATCAACGTTTTAAACGATTTAAAAATTAATTAATCAAAGATATTCTTTATAAACTGTGCAAAATACATTTTTAATTTAACAACAGTGTGGGCAAAGAAAACTCCTCTTCTGAGCACCGATTTTGTGTGACAGAAGGAAAGGTGAACCCAATGCCCACACTCGTCGCACTGCTCCCTGTTCACGATTTTTATGTGCGGTCTCATTTCCAGATTTGCTGGACTGAATTAACCAACATACACAACATGTCTCGGAATCGTCCGTGTCGGATTCGGTTTCAGAGTCGTCTTCTCTGATTATATGACCATGAGTTACTTGTATCCCACTTGTGGACGGTCTCGGGCTTGTACTTAGAATGTGGTTTTGAGATTTGACGGCATGGGCTTGTTTATGTGCATCGTAGTTCTCAACCTCTTCTATGTGTGCAGCGCTAGTAGTAGCTTTTTTCCGCCAGGTTTTGTTTTGGGATTTGCGGACATCTTTCTCTGGCATCTGCACGACGTGATCGGGGTTGGCACCTCTGTTTTCGCTAGGATATACACTTCAACTGCCTGCTTGCCAGCTCATTCTGCTCGTTTCTTCTGAAGAGGTGTCGAGTCTCGGAAAGACTCGCATGGCATGAGCTTTTCGGAAGCCACCGCATTCTTGTTTAGTGGGTAAACCCCGGCCTTCCTGACGGCTGACACGATGTTCCACGGGCTAAGTGCCTTCAGGTATGCGCTGCATGCCAATCCAGCAACTTTATACTTCGTAACCACTTTCCAGGAGTTGGCCTCCATGTACGAAGCATATCCGCTGTAGTAGAATCGTTCGAAGGGGTCAAACATACCCACGTCAAGCGGTTGAAGGACATGAGAAGTATATGCTGGCAAGCAAAACAGATGAACCTGTTTCTCCCGTTCCCATTTCATCATTTCGGTAGACGTATGCGTCGTGTGTCTATCAAGCAAAACGATGACTGGTTGATTGCCATCACTCATGTTGATGTGTTTCAGGAAATGGTTTTCAAGGTAATCCTTGAATGTCGATGTTGTTGACCACCCTTATTCAGACATTGTTACTTTTGCACCTGGTGTTAGGTCTTTCGCCAGGTTTTCATTCGTTCTCTTCCCTGTAGTTACGAAAGATACCAATATATTTAAGAATTATCATAAATATTGGTTGTAATAAAGTTTATTAAATATTATCATATTTAGTGTTTATAACACTTAATTAATGAAAGCATTATTATGTATTCAATGTCTTTACTATGTGTGCTAACTGCTAACTACTGAATGTGTAATGTTGTTTTACGCGTTTATGAAGTTTTATGAAGTTTAATTTTCAATTACGTCGATGAGATTGTTCGTAAAATATTGTCATATTCATTTTTTAATCGTATTATTCTCAACCATTAAATATTAAATACGGCGAAAGGTGATTTCCAGACGCACTGGCGCACGCGATTAGCGTTGTTGTTGCTGAGTGTGGCGATGTGACTGCCTGTGCTTTTTCATGAGCAGGAGCGATGATATTCGAGGGACGATGCTCTGGAGAGATGCCGAGGTAAAATATGCAATCCGGCCTCTCTTGTAATCCATGTTTTACCACAGCCGCCTCTAGATTGTTGAAAAACTGATCGACAACCTCTAGAGTTGAGTATTTTGCCGTGTTTGAATCCAGCGCTGATGGTTTGAGGGTGGAGATCCTTGATTCCCACCGTTTAAGGAAGCCATACAGCCAGCTGTTGCTGAGTGGTTTGTCCGAATCGCGCTTTCCTAGGTGGTGCGTCAATTCACCACACAACTTCTGCATGGATGTATTACTCAAACCATAGCCAAGCCATGCGTTATTTTCCACATGTTAGACAAGTCCTAATTCCTCGTCGTTTGTAAAAATGGTCTCCTTTAGGAACTTGTTAAGATCAATACTATCTCGTAAGGTTTGATAAGGGATACAATATTGGAGAGCCACCCGACGAACAGATAGTTTTTTCGTGTTTATCTCCTCTAAATACTGGTGTATTTTGGGTATCAAATACAGAAGCCCAGATCAACCTATAGATTTTCTAACTAAAATACTGTTGTATTCTTGATATCAAATACAGAAGCCCAGATCAACCTATAGATTATCTAACTAAAAAACAGGTGTATTCTTGATATCAAATACAGAAGCCCAGATCAACCGTTACTATTCGGCCTTACTCGGAACAAGCCGGTACAAACCTCGCATCGGTATAATTTGAACAAACTAAGTAAAAGACGACTTGTTATTTTACTAAAGAAAGTCTTAATGCGTATTTTGTTAATAACGTCTCCTTTAAAAGTGTTAAACATGGGGCGTGGCGGCATGCTTGAACCCAGATGGATGATTCGAACACACTTTTTACAGGACAACTATATTATATAACATACCAAATATTAAAAGTATGGAAAATCCCCTATGATTCACCACTTACGTTCAGCATACATCCAATTGGGTTTGTATCATAAAGAAATCAGTCTATTCAAAAGGAGTTTAGGAAGAGTGTGCTGAATATTCAAACATAAAATAGTATGTGTACTATTCAATAGATCATTATAGAATTTTACTACTACTCACACATATAGAGATAGAGATACATGTGTCACTATCAACTTTAAAAAATGCAAAACAAAACAAAGTATTATGAGAAACAATAACAACATCTGATCGAGAAATACAATAATTATTTCGTTTCTCAATTCAAAGACATACACATGTAAGAATTCCACAGGTGCTGTCGCATTCAAAGGATCCGGGGAAATATGTCCTTATTTTACGTTCATATAATGTAAATGTCGAATATAGTGTTGACACACAGACAGACAGTCTGTGTGTGTCTGTGTGTCATACACGTGTCGCGAAGTCATTGATGCAGTGATGCAGCGTCCATTTTTCCCTTGTTATAACAACTTTGCCGTATTTGTATGTATCAGTGGTCAAGAGTCGATTGAAGATCTGTGATATCTTAAAGAATTGAATCTCCGGTCAATCATGATCATTTTGGAACTTGTTTGTGAAGACTACTCCAGAAGCATGATCAGGCGAGAAATTTATGTGAACATCAGCGAGTCTTTTATAAATGGCAAGTAACCAATTGCTATGCGATACAGGGCACATCCAAAGTCTGTCCGTGTGTCCGTCCGTGTGTCTGTCCGTGTGTATGCCCGATTGTCTGCCCGTGTGTCTGTCAGTGTGTCTGCCCGTGTGTCTGCCCGTGTGTCTGTCCGTGTGTCTGCCCGTGTGTCTGCCCGTGTGTCTGTCAGTGTGTCTGTCAGTGTGTCTGCCCGTGTGTCTGTCCGTGTGTCTGCCCGGGTGTCTGCCCGTGTGTCTGTCAGTGTGTCCGTGTGTCTGTCTGTCTGTCTGTCTGTCTGTCTGTCTGTCTGTCTGTCTGTCTGTCTGTCTGTCTGTCTGTCTGTCTGTCTGTCTGTCTGTCTGTCTGTCTGTCTGTCTGTCTGTCTGTCTGTCTGTCTGTCTGTCTGTCTGTCTGTCTGTCTGTCTGTCTGTCTGTCTGTCTGTCTGTCTGTCTGTCTGTCTGTCTGTCTGTCTGTCTGTCTGTCTGTCTGTCTGTCTGTCTGTCTGTCTGTCTGTCTGTCTGTCTGTCTGTCTGTCTGTCTGTCTGTCTGTCTGTCTGTCTGTCTGTCTGTCTGTCTGTCTGTCTGTCTGTCTGTCTGTCTGTCTGTCTGTCTGTCTGTCTGTCTGTCTGTCTGTCTGTCTGTCTGTCTGTCTGTCTGTCTGTCTGTCTGTCTGTCTGTCTGTCTGTCTGTCTGTCTGTCTGTCTGTCTGTCTGTCTGTCTGTCTGTCTGTCTGTCTGTCTGTCTGTCTGTCTGTCTGTCTGTCTGTCTGTCTGTCTGTCTGTCTGTCTGTCTGTCTGTCTGTCTGTCTGTCTGTCTGTCTGTCTGTCTGTCTGTCTGTCTGTCTGTCTGTCTGTCTGTCTGTCTGTCTGTCTGTCTGTCTGTCTGTCTGTCTGTCTGTCTGTCTGTCTGTCTGTCTGTCTGTCTGTCTGTCTGTCTGTCTGTCTGTCTGTCTGTCTGTCTGTCTGTCTGTCTGTCAATCCGGCCGTCTGTCTGTAAACATTGTCCTTCATCAATTGAATAGCGATTATTTAATAACTTGAAAATTCAAAGGTGGCTGGATCTCTCTTTAGGCAGAAATGCAGTGCACTAGAATCGGTTGATCGATTTTCCATGTAGGCGCGATCCTAGTTTCATGTCCGTGTTAATGGTCTGGTGATGCTCAACCTGTAACAAAAAGACGATGTCTTATTAAATCGATTGCAATCCGCGTCGCTAATATAGTGTTTGTGATTGTCAGATATCGAACGACTCGCTTAATTAACATTGATCAGGCTATTCATTTGCTATCTAGTTGTATTAAGCAATAATTGATTCAGCCTCGAAAATGTGCATTTCGGTTAGGTTTTGAAAAAATGTTGCATATCATTTCATTCAAATTTGATATTGATACTATATATTAATCACTATACAAATACACTGTCGATAGTTTGTCAACCACGGCTTTAACTATTGTAAATAAAAGTGGACGAATGGAATTATGTTGTGAGATGAGGAAAGGTTAACAACGCGTGAAACGCTTTTCCTTTATCCTGTGTCTATCCTTGAAACAAAAACCGTATATGCATTTTCTGAAGTTCTATATTAACGTGATACTGTGAGTATTATACAATTAAATGTGAAGATGTATACTTACGATATGTTAGAAATCCTGGAATATGACGAGCAAGACTATTTGGTAAGAACTTATGTAAGAGGCTTCGAATTAATAAGTTGTTTTAAAGATTTTGTTCAATTTTAATTGAAATATAGAAGACTTTGTAACTGACCGTTTATTTTACCGTTAAAAACAAACAAAACACATTGAATTGAATGGTGCAAACAAATTGTTTAAAAGTGTGTCTTTATTTGATAAGCGATACTTACCCTCCGCGCGGAGATTTGACGCGTTCCGGGCATAGCTTTTATACCAAATCCATGCCGTTATTGCACATCATGTTCTGCTCGATAAAGTTTTTCTGTTGATTAATACGTGTTTTGGTTTTGTTAGAAAAATAGTTATTTCAATTCTTTCTTTTCCATTTTTAATTGGAAATTAACAGTGAGTGTAATATATGGATTAATTGTTCCAATCAATCATTTTATACGGAACTATTCATCATGGTCCATCATGTGTAGAACGCGTTTATGATGGCAGGTGCATCGGTTATTATCGATGGAGGCATTGACTGGTTCACCATTCATCTCTGACTGCGTCGGTTGCAGTGGTTATAGATCCGATAGGAGTCGCGGCTTAACGGCTTTACAGCCTTCAAAACATTTTATCACAACATTTTGAGTTGGTTATCTAATGATTTCGGCATATATTCAAAAGTACCTGCAACTTATTATTATCATGTGTTTTAGGGGTGTTCTGTTCGCACAGCCTTTGTTTGGAGTTCAGTGATGATTCAAATTCTTCCTTAAGTTTGTCACATAGACATTTTGTGAACGAGCTGTTGCGTTGCTTACTTGTTCTGTAACTACACTTAATTTCAGTTTCATGCACTTTTTTCCGGGATTATTCGGAGTATTGAATATGCGAAATATTTGCAGTATATTCCTTAACGGAAATTCACAAAAAGTTTATTTTGGCTGATTGACCATTTTAATATCTCTCTGGTTTGGAAATCATGGTAAAACGGAATTATACCATTTGCTAATTAGAATATTTTCAGAGTCATCTTCTAACACGATAATAGTTCGTTTCTATGAGATTGTTGCTTTCAATCAAGCAGTTTCCGCTTGCGTGATGACACACGTTTCCTTAAGTGAATTTGTATACATCTTCTTCGAAACTCCACAGGTTCTCCGATGTTGGCGAACGCGCTGGTTTTGGCGTTGACTGGGAGATTATGTGGTTTAACGATTGTTTGTGCAGCAGTTTTTATACGTTAGATATCGTTGCCATTTGTATACTTCAGTAGGATGTAACAATCGGGGACTGTCGTTCGTTCATTATACTTAGTAGTAGGTTTCTACACTTGACAAGGAAATCTTTCGAGCAGGAAGTGACATTGAGGACGATGGTAATGTGTCTGTTGTACGGCAGTACACAATTTCGTCTAAGTGTTTCATGACACTCACGTCAAACCTAAAGGTTGTGACGGTGCCGACGATGCATGGGCGTTTGTCACTTTGAGCGCTATGTATATATAATAGTATTCGGTGTCAATAAAGGCGGGGGGGGGGGGNGGGGGGGGGGGGGTGGTAACAAGCTGCAGTGAAGTTCACAAATGTATGCCTAATTGTTTTTGATAAATTGAATTCTGATATACATATTATGCTTATCAGCGCGGGAGAAACTTCGCGGTATTTCATAAAATTACGTCATGGCGAATTGATTTCCATACCAATTAATTCAAGGACAGGGAAAGAGACTACAAATCGAGTCGTTGTTGATTAACTATTATTTTCGGTTGTAGCCTGTACATACTGTTTACCATAAAAAGGTCTGCATTTGAGAGTCCAATCAAAAGCTGCTTTATAAAATATAGCCATGACGTAATGGATATGACCCACACTACCATTTGTTGCATAAATAAAAATGCATACATAAACGCATTAAATTATTCTCATTCAATAGATGGCAAGCCAAACGTTGCATTATATATATATATGAATGAAACTACATCACTTATGAAAATTAAATATTAATTAAACATATAAAGATTAAACATATAAGTTATTATTGAATAATGCGAAATTTGGCTTGCCATACTATATTACTAGTATACAATAAAAAGCCTTACACTATGTATACGTTTAAACATGTTGTCATTTGTCCATGGTTGACGTTATAGTGAATTGGTTGTGTAGAAGTGGACTGAAACGGCACACAGATCCGTAGAAAGTAGAGAAAGGTCAATATTGTAAGTGATGTTTGCCAGGTGCATCTTTAAGTATCTTTAAGTAGATAGGTTCTTTTCACAAATGAGATCTACGAGAAAGATCTAAATATACATTTCACAATTGTGCCCATATCTTAATGGTTATTTGGTGTATACTAGTTGAATAGCAGGTTCCCGGATTTAACACCATATTTAAATACCACATGGCATAAATGAGTCATTCCAAGTATTTTTATTGTTGTTTGTGAAAAATTACGGGAGTTGGTATTATGCCATAAATAGACAGTTATAACGATTTTTTAAACTGACATATCTAGCGAGTGATAATATTCACATAACGTGTACGGGTATTGATCATGAGATTGTTTAAGGCCATTGCGGCTTTCGTTATATTTTGTGATTTCGGGCATTTTATTACACTATTCAGTTATTTCAAACAGTAGTCGTGCGATTTACCGCAAGTAATAAAATATAAAAGAAGATAATATATATATTGTATAAAATCACATAATATTGAAAAGAGGCTATAAGGCATACCCTTTAGTTATCTACATGAAACTATTTGACGCCGCCCGATCGCACGCCCGCCATACCCCAATCTAAAGCTGGGTTCCCACTGCCGATCCGATCAACTCGATCAAGCCCGACCAAGCGGTCTGGTTCGGTCG
>VMBQ01004843.1:0-51261 GCA_007657795.1 Dreissena rostriformis
TCATGTATTATTTGTTAAACAACATAATTATGCATTTGTTGTTTAAACTCAGCCGTGACAGATATTTTTGCCAAACTTTAATAATAAATTAATTCCAAACTTAATGGGCTTGTCGTTGGATAATAATTGTACGCGTATTGCTTTACCTTAAAACGGCATGGCGATACCCTTTTGTATCAATAGAACGCTAATCGACACGTGTGATTTATTAATTTATGAGTGTATCAATACCCCCAACATCATTTATTGGAATGCACTTCAAGTAGGCATTTGGCAGCTTAAATACATTCAAGTAGTTTCCGAACGTTAAGCACTTTAATGGTTTTATAAATTTCCACCGAAAATGTGTGGCGATCCAATTCACGTCTTCAACATACTTATGTATTTTACAGTGACATGGGGTGACAACGGAAATATTTGTCATGTACAAATACTCGGAAATTAGGTTTAGAATTGACTTTGTTTGAAGATCTCACGTTGAAGTCTTAAAGTGCGCACGTGGCAAGCTAAACAAGCTGAACCTGTAAACATACACGAAGTTTATGGTGTCGTGCTGCAGCATATGTATGAGTTTTAATCATGCAACGGGCATACAATGTTCCACATTTTATTTTATGTAAAAAGTTGAAAATGCAATTCATTTAAAGTTATTCATTTTCAAAATGAAACAATGCTGATACATTTAAACAACATTTGCCTAATAAGTCTTAAATAAGATCTTTCCTGTAATGTGTTGGTCGACACGCAAAGAGTTGTGCGTTCTTAGTGAAGATTTGCACTTAAAGACTTGCACGTGCGCAAAAAACATATTGCTGATATTACTTCCGTGGTACTGCTTCTAAATTGAAAAAACAAACACGAATAGATAGAGTTAAATAATTTATGTTTAATTTCAAACAGTTTACATTCCAGGCTAGTGTACATGTTTCTGTAATAAACGTAAAATTTGATAAGTCGCAAAACCACTTCTGTAAGCATTAATTAAAAATTAAGTATCCCATCGGTATTTTCTTATTTAAACGTTTTCCTTTTAAAACGTTGTTGTCTTTGTAAAGTATACGTTCATTTAGTGTTTATTTAGATATGCGTATTGTATGATGATATATTTGTTGATAATTATGTAGTGTAAACGTAAAGATTGCCGCAAAATGTAACTAAATCGATTTCAAATAATAACTTTGAAAAAGATTATTGTTCTATTCTTACTGACATTTAATTTCAGGTCATTGAAAACTGTTTGGAGGTATGATTCCATCCCAATAAACCCACATCTGTCACACACAGATCTAACAGACGCATCATTAAATATCACTACTCCTGACTTTAACGGCTCAATCGTTATCGTTTTCTTATGCTGTGTGTCTCATTCGACCGATTTGTACAACGACATCTGATGATTACACAGTCCGTTTCCTGATTCGTCTTCAGTGCAGAGACCTTGACATTTCCCATGTTAATAGAGGCCATGACGTAAACCCGGAGAGTACTGTTTGTTTTTATAGATTAATCTCCGCAATCTTCGCACTCGACCGGATACCTCAAAGTCTTCCCGTCTGCTTTACTAATGGTGTCTGCGTTTCTATTATAAACGGGCATAAATCTGTCATGATATTAATCGTTTATACAACACGCTGACCGGCTTAAATCAAAACCTGAAATGTTTAGACGTATCGTTTAATATGAGTTATTACATACTGAAAGCATTCAGACATAGCCAAAAGCAATGATATTTCAACATGGAGACTGACAGAAAACTTCCAGTGTTGGCCAACAATATTCTAAGCCCCTCCCTCTCTAATGTATGGCAAACATTTATTTAATTATTTGCTGCGTTAAGCACTTCTAAAACGCGGAATCAAGCATAGCCGTTTACCTTTCGACATAAGTATTCACTAAATGTAAAACAATTCGTAGTTTAAAAGCAAGATTTGTTCACACTAAGGGCAATACGAGTACCAAAGTTTGCTGTAAACAAATGATAATTGACGCTTATATGTCAACCTTTCACTTTTTGATTTCTGAAATTAGTGCCTGTATACAAAATTATCCCTGATTTTTTTTTAAAGATGTCTGAAAAAAAAAGAATAATATATGAATCATATTACAATACTTTAGCGTGAATGTACCTGGAATGTACAAAACTATGCTCAAACTATATTTAAATATTTTATATACTAGTAACTGCTTATGTTATGAAAATATGAAATTATTTAAATGAATTAATATGCATACTTTATTTTTTTAATTATGTATAACTTTAATTAATTTTATAAATTATCTGAACACAGTATTTTTAAAACTAGTTTAGTATCCATTTGTTTCATCATAATTTATACTTGATTGCATTCTTAATCTTTGGTAATTTGACAGGTCTGGCTAGAACCGTGTCCGAAATGTGTATGTTTGTTTTAAGGATCACCGTTCATGTTTAATCATTACCTTTAATTCGATGAATTGCATCCAACGTCAGCATTATACTGCAATACAGCTTTTCACCTGAAAGACAAAATCATTTAACTTGAACGTTTTAAACACCGAAGTTCACCTTGATTCATTGTCCCGCTTTATGTACACGTTACATCATGAACGATCAATATGGTACGTATATCACATTCGACAGATATTTGCTTAGCAGACAATGTAAATAAAATGTTTGAACTGAACACAATGTGTGTTTTAGATACAAAATATTATTTGTTCGAAAATAAAACAATGTGTGCTACTGATTGTTTTCGAATACCAAATTGTTTAGACAATATAAATCGCTTAAAAATGCCATTGACCACATACACTGTTTATGTTATGTTACATCTTTCCAGAAGTATTCATTAACTTCAGAACCTTCACATTGATTCATTTTCTTGCTGAATGTTCACGTGTTATTGTAAAAGATCAAAATCGTACATACACCGAGAGACTTTAAAAACGCTCCAGTTGAACAAATAACGAAATGGTAAAGTATACAAGCTTTTTTTTTGTATGATATTTGGTAATAATGAGCAAAGGTGTGTTACAAGCAACTTCCGAAATTTGTATTGAACAATTATAACAATTAAAGGAAATATCACAAATCTAGGTGTATCACCCTTATCATTGAAATTCGCAATTTTACAAAAATTAATAACGTGTAACTTCCATTAGAAGCAATGCAGGCAGTGCATCTACGTCTCATCGACAACACAATGTTTGTAATTTGTTGTTAGAAATGTAACTCACTCGCGTATTAAGGCTTGACGTAACTGGTTGACATTTCTAGGGGCTGGACGATGGGCTCTCAAGCGTCTTCCTAACTCGTTAAGCCTTATTGGATAATAAACTCATGTTAATTGTGTTGAAAGCGGATACGATGTGAATAAAACGCCTTGAGGTTTACCACTAATGCTCTCTGAAGAATAAATTATTCATTGTATTTCGAGTGAACAGATTTTATTATCCGCGATTGTCTACGGTTTGTATGTAAAACATCTTTACGAAATATCTTGTGCCAGAATAGTGTCGTATAAATAGTTGAAACTGTATTCGAGTCGTTTTACCACGTTGTGCGTTGCTGTGATGAGTACTTGAGGATTTATTTTGCACGAAGTGAACAATATACTTTATATAATGGACCCTTATGATAAATCGTTTGTAAATAATGAATAATAATAAATATTTAGCGCCAATGGCGATATGTCATTGGAATTAGTTTTTGATTATCATGATTTTGCAAGGGACCAGTCGCGATCGAGGCATATACTTCTGTTTTGTAGTAAACTATTAGATAGGGATTAAGAACGAACGGAGGATGACAGTACAAGTGATTATACAACATCACCGAATGTTGCTGCTTTAAGAAATTGTATAAATCAAGATACAACTGCGCTTACGGGTGAGTCTCCTATAATAAATAGGGTTCAAAGAAACATCAAATCGGAAACATCCTTTCCTCGGAATTCTCATTCCAATCATTCATTTTCGGTCGAAAACAAAGAGGATTAAGGAGCAAAAAATAACTCTTTCAATAAAGCTCTTTTAAATGACGACATTACTTACACAATATTGATTAGCTTGCCTAATGAGATGAACGATGACACTTTAATGAAACCATCAATACGTATGTTGTATGACGACACACGAATGAACGGAGCAACTTACCCAGAAAAAAATGTATCACTAGAACAGTGTGATGATGTCGATAATGAAATGGTTATGCTATTTTCTAATCAAGATTCAAGTCAATATACTATTAAACACAAACAACCAGATTCAAACAAAATGCAAGAATTGCAAAACCATGCGGAAGGCTCTCTTCCTCACAGATGCGGGACACCTGCGTTAGGCCGGCACACAAAATCATCAAACGCGGCCAAAAATGCGTCCGAGGCCCATATTGCCTGTCAGGTAACACATAAAATCGAGAGCCAACGTGTGCGTCGAAAACGGAACGAGAGGCGACAAGACAGGACGGCTGCCAAAACTCTCAGCGCCATACTCCTTGCCTTTATTATCACGTGGACACTGTATAACTTATTCGCTGTCGTTGGGTTATTTTGTCTGGCGTGTATACCTCCAACAGTATATGCATATGGTAAATTTATAATTCTAAGGTTTAAACCTATATCGGCATAGGTTAAGCTGCCAACACTTTCATCAGAACGTGTATTTAACTTTATATTTAAAGTGTAATGGTCAGTTAAATAACTACATGTAGTTAAAAACCTACACATTAAATGTGTTCTTCCAAAATTGATCGCACATAAAAAAAAACACAGGTACGTTCATGTGTCGGTTTGAATCAAAACATACATATTATAAACAACAATGTATTTCAAAGTCATCGAAAAAATAATAATTTGCTTACAACCGGCATGCGAACATTAAACGTCTTCCATTTGTGTTGTACTGCTTTGCAGAATAACATATAAAACAACAAACTCACTCACTCAATCCTCTCTGCGCCGTCTGGTGCTTAAGGCGACGGCAAGGGAGCGCCACTTTGGTCTGTCAGCTGCTGTTGCGGGTGCTGTCTGCAGAGTGAGGCCTCTGTTCTTGAGCTCTCGCTCCACGGTTCGGCGCCACGTCTCTTTTGGTCGTCCACGGTTCCTTTGCCCCTGTGGAGTCCATCTCAGTGCCACCCTGGGTAGCGAGTCTGGTGGCATTCTGCAGATGTGGCCTAGCCATCTCCATCTCCTCAAAGCGATGGTCTCAGCAATGCTGTTTGCGCCCGCTCTTCAATGTAGTTTCATGTTCGTGATCGTGTTTGGCCAAAAGACGTTCATGATCCGTCGTAGGCACTTGTTTTGGAAGATTTCCAGTTTGCGCTCGATGGTAGCAGTGGTCTTCCAGCACTCTGACCCATATAGAAGGACGCTCAGCACGTTGCTCTTGAAGATGCGGAGCTTT
The DNA here is from genome assembly GCA_007657795.1 of Dreissena rostriformis. NCBI lineage: Eukaryota > Metazoa > Mollusca > Bivalvia > Myida > Dreissenidae > Dreissena > Dreissena rostriformis. The sequence continues at coordinate 5,383 of VMBQ01004843.1, forward strand.
GTGTGCATGCTAAGACTTGTGGTCCTCCAGATGGGCTTCAGCATTGCGAATCCTTGGTTGGCTTTGCTGATTCTCGTGTTTATCTCCCGTACACAGTCTCCATCTGTGGTGACCTTGCTGCCCAGGTAGATAAACTCGTCCACTTCTTGCAGAGGCTGGTCGTTGATGGTGATTGGGTCGCCCATTCTGGTGTTCTTCCTCATAACCTGAGTCTTTCCAATGTTGACCCTGAGACCTATGGTGCTTGCTGACAGTGCCAACTGTTGTGTCTTTTGCTGGATGTCCTGGTTCCTGCTAGCAAGTAGCCCAATATCGTCGGCGTAGTCCAGGTCATCTAGCAGCGAGGTCAGGGTCCACTGTATTCCTTGCCTCCTTCCCTGTGTGGTGCGGCGCATGATCCAGTCAATTGCCATTGAAAAGAGGAGCGGCGAGAGGATACATCCTTGCTTCACTCCAGTTTCCACCTTGAATGGTTCAGAGAGCTGGTTGTTGTGGACGACTCTGCACTCAAAGTTTTCGTACAGGGACCTGATGACGTTGACAAGTTTCTGAGGGATGCCATAATGTCGCAGAATCTTCCAGAGGGAGTCTCGGTGCAGGCTGTCGAAGGCCTTCTCAAAGTCCACAAAAACCACGTAGAGGGATCCATTCCATTCATGGGACTGCTCAAGGATCTGCCTCAGGACGAAGATGTGGTCGATGCAGGACTTGCCTTTCCTGAAGCCTGCCTGTTCCTGGCGAAGGATACCGTCCACTGCTGTTGTGATGCGTTGGAGGATGATGCGGCTGAAGATCTTACTGGTGAGAGATAGTAAAGTGATGCCTCGCCAGTTGTTACAGTTCCCGAGGTCTCCTTTCTTGGGTAGTTTGACGATGGTGCCAGTCTTCCAGTCGCTTGGCGCTTCTTCACTGTCCCAAATCTTTTGAAGAATCTGGCAAAGAAGCTGCGGCGTCAATGTGTCTCCTGCTTTCAGCATCTCAGGACACACTCCGTCGTCGCCAGGCGCCTTCCCATTCTTCAGCTTATGGATGGCTGCATTGACTTCCGTTACAGTGATGTTGCCGAGGTTGATGTCAAGGTCCTCTTCAGCTTCAGGAATGTCGGCGAGGGTTTGTGGGTCTGGGCGGTTTAGGATGGACTCGAAGTGTTGCTTCCATCTCTTCAGCTTCTCCTCTTNATCATCATCATCATCATCATCATCATCATCATCATCATCATCATCATCATCATCATCATCATCATCATCATCATCATCATCATCATCATCATCATCATCATCATCATCATCATCATCATCATCATCATCATCATCATCATCATCATCATCATCATCATCATCATCATCATCATCATCATCATCATCATCATCATCATCATCATCATCATCATCATCATCATCATCATCATCATCATCATCATCATCATCATCATCATCATCATCATCATCATCATCATCATCATCATCATCATCATCATCATCATCATCATCATCATCATCATCATCATCATCATCATCATCATCATCATCATCATCATCATCATCATCATCATCATCATCATCATCATCATCATCATCATCATCATCATCATCATCATCATCATCATCATCATCATCATCATCATCATCATCATCATCATCATCATCATCATCATCATCATCATCATCATCATCATCATCATCATCATCATCATCATCATCATCATCATCATCATCATCATCATCATCATCATCATCATCATCATCATCATCATCATCATCATCATCATCATCATCATCATCATCATCATCATCATCATCATCATCATCATCATCATCATCATCATCATCATCATCATCATCATCATCATCATCATCATCATCATCATCATCATCATCATCATCATCATCATCATCATCATCATCATCATCATCATCATCATCATCATCATCATCATCATCATCATCATCATCATCATCATCATCATCATCATCATCATCATCATCATCATCATCATCATCATCATCATCATCATCATCATCATCATCATCATCATCATCATCATCATCATCATCATCATCATCATCATCATCATCATCATCATCATCATCATCATCATCATCATCATCATCATCATCATCATCATCATCATCATCATCATCATCATCATCATCATCATCATCATCATCATCATCATCATCATCATCATCATCATCATCATCATCATCATCATCATCATCATCATCATCATCATCATCATCATCATCATCATCATCATCATCATCATCATCATCATCATCATCATCATCATCATCATCATCATCATCATCATCATCATCATCATCATCATCATCATCATCATCATCATCATCATCATCATCATCATCATCATCATCATCATCATCATCATCATCATCATCATCATCATCATCATCATCATCATCATCATCATCATCATCATCATCATCATCATCATCATCATCATCATCATCATCATCATCATCATCATCATCATCATCATCATCATCATCATCATCATCATCATCATCATCATCATCATCATCATCATCATCATCATCATCATCATCATCATCATCATCATCATCATCATCATCATCATCATCATCATCATCATCATCATCATCATCATCATCATCATCATCATCATCATCATCATCATCATCATCATCATCATCATCATCATCATCATCATCATCATCATCATCATCATCATCATCATCATCATCATCATCATCATCATCATCATCATCATCATCATCATCATCATCATCATCATCATCATCATCATCATCATCATCATCATCATCATCATCATCATCATCATCATCATCATCATCATCATCATCATCATCATCATCATCATCATCATCATCATCATCATCATCATCATCATCATCATCATCATCATCATCATCATCATCATCATCATCATCATCATCATCATCATCATCATCATCATCATCATCATCATCATCATCATCATCATCATCATCATCATCATCATCATCATCATCATCATCATCATCATCATCATCATCATCATCATCATCATCATCATCATCATCATCATCATCATCATCATCATCATCATCATCATCATCATCATCATCATCATCATCATCATCATCATCATCATCATCATCATCATCATCATCATCATCATCATCATCATCATCATCATCATCATCATCATCATCATCATCATCATCATCATCATCATCATCATCATCATCATCATCATCATCATCATCATCATCATCATCATCATCATCATCATCATCATCATCATCATCATCATCATCATCATCATCATCATCATCATCATCATCATCATCATCATCATCATCATCATCATCATCATCATCATCATCATCATCATCATCATCATCATCATCATCATCATCATCATCATCATCATCATCATCATCATCATCATCATCATCATCATCATCATCATCATCATCATCATCATCATCATCATCATCATCATCATCATCATCATCATCATCATCATCATCATCATCATCATCATCATCATCATCATCATCATCATCATCATCATCATCATCATCATCATCATCATCATCATCATCATCATCATCATCATCATCATCATCATCATCATCATCATCATCATCATCATCATCATCATCATCATCATCATCATCATCATCATCATCATCATCATCATCATCATCATCATCATCATCATCATCATCATCATCATCATCATCATCATCATCATCATCATCATCATCATCATCATCATCATCATCATCATCATCATCATCATCATCATCATCATCATCATCACCATCATCATCATCATCATCATCATCATCATCATCATGATCATCATGATCATCATGATCATCATCATCATCATCAGCAGCAGCAGCAGCATCAGCATTATCATCATCACCATCATCATCATCATCGTCATCATCATCATTATCATATTATCATCATCAGCAGCAGCAACAGCAGCATCAGCATCATCATAATCATCATCAGCAGCAGCATCATCAGCATCATAGCATCATCGTAATTATCATCATCATCATCATCATCATCATCATCATCATCATCATCATTATCATCATCATCACCAAAAAAATTCTGATAGACCTAAAAGTTGTTTACTATCGTGATGTCATTTCATGTTGACGACGTAATTTCACCAAAATAAAGCCATGCGATTGGTTAGTTAATGATTCTGTAGCCAATAAAAACGCTTAAAAATGTTGTATTTCACATGTGTAATTTAAAACAATACGTAATGTCTGTGTTACATTGAAAACAAGGTATAGCATGTGATAAAATCCGCTTCATAATAGCAAAACGTAGTAATTTGACTATGATAATTAAGTTAGTGATTTAAAGTATGGATAATAAAATGCTAATTATGAAGCTTCCATTTTCAGTTTATCGTATACTTTTGTTTAAAAAAAAGATCGGTGATATAAGAAATGTATGCCAATTATATTGATTTATGTTGACTACAGTTATTGTAATTATACCTCTTCTCAAGCACATATTCATGGAAAATTTAATGCAATATGTTGTGTGTGACTTACTCAATACATTAATAATATATTGTATTTTTAAACTTATTCATATATCCAAAAACATGCATGTTTCACTTTGACGTTATATTAAATGTTTGGAAAACTCATCTTTTACAATATGTAACTCAAGAACAGAATACAAGTAGTATAGTAAAATTTGAGGTAATGGTTATCATATAGATTGTTTTTAGATTTTATGTACAATCAATACGGCGATATAATGCACACATTCAAAGCAAAAAAGAAACATGTACACACATACAAATAACCAAACGAACGACTAGCTGAAAACATGTTATCTACGTAAGTTCCCATTGTAAAAATATATATTATACATCAACAACTGAATCAAGCATCAGAAACGACATTCAGTTCAATCTGATAGCCCGATGTTTGCATTTGCATTTTATGGCGATTTGTGAACGTTACGTATCAATACTTCAGACAGGCTATGCATAATTTATTGCAATAAATTATTTTACAAAATACTGTTTAAAACATTGATAGCATTGTAGACGGTATAGAACAAGTCTCTAACATAAAACAGAAATGTCATGTGAAGCACTTAATGTAGATTGTATAAATAAAAATAACACTCCATCCAACTCTTGAAGACGGTTAATGGTATAATTTAGTCACTCAACAGGAAGGAATAAATAAACGCTCGCTCCGCGGCATACGAAATTGCTAGCAATATTTGCATGAGGCGGCCTAACCACGATTCTTATCGCAAATTGAGCGTTCATACCTCTAACTATTGCGTGTAGATGAATACTCGATGTCTATTTCGGCCGTGACGAGGCTTTGAGAACTAGGAACGAAAATGTAATGACATTTTTATTTCCGTTTGAGTGACGTAGATTTATTGCAAAAGAGTCATTATGACATATCCGTCCACCATCGATATGTGGTTTTCAATTCAAATATAAGTCCCAATGTCATGATTTGTAATACATTATTAAAGTATAGAACGAGGATATTGTTGTCGCAATATTCTAAGCAATATTAAGTAGTTATAATTTAATAACTTAACATAGACAGCAAAGAATTATTTTGAATGTTTATACCGTATACTATTTTTAGAAGTAAGATTATAGTTTATTTTAGCATTTATAAATATGTATTGAATGGTTCTATAGCGCAGATGTCTCGTTAAAATTAACGCTTAATAAAATATTTATTTTTATTATTATTAAATGTTGGGGGTTCTGTTAGGGGGCGCCTGACAATCAGGAGTAGAAGTTCAATAATTAAAATTGAAAATACGTGAATAACCGCTATTGTTTGCTATATCAGTACAGCTATGCATGTATTGTTTGTTCTGGGTATGGGTTGTCCTACACCAATATATCTTCTCACGTGTTTTTTTATTTAGGTTACTGGTTGTGCTACATCAACTCCACGATCAACCCGTTCTGCTACTCTTTGTGCAATGCGAAATTCCGGAATACGTTAAGAAAGATCCTCCGGTGCAAGTGCAAAACAGTGTTCAGCCGTAGACCACAAGGTTCCAAGAACGGAATTCATCATGTCTGGTTCGGTATAAACAATCGTCAAAATTCCTGATTAACAGTGTAACCTTTATAAGACTGTGCAACTGTTTGTAAATATATGTTAATATAATTTTGCTGAACGGCTTAATCCAAATTCAAGTTTCGACCGAAGAAAGTGAACAACACCATATATTTGAAATCTTCTAACATATGTAAGACATATGATTTTTTAAATGTCAACTTGTGTAAAAATATTACGCACGGTAAAAACAACTCTTCAAATTCAACATTAAATGAGCGAGTTATAGACAATGCGATTCCAATTACATAACTGTGAATGCATTTAGATTTATTGTGTATTAGTTGTCAGTACAATACCAGCTATATATCGAATGGATACTGGGTAAAATTGTACAGTTGTACGTAATTATTATATTAACTAAGCCGATTCTTACTCGTTTATTGACCGTCACATGGAAGTCTTTAAAAAGTGAATTACCACTCAGTTTAAATATAAACCAACTTATGATGTCCCAATGCTTAATACCGTGTTTAGATATTTTATTAATGGGATTAAACATTGATTTTTAATTTATTAAATGTATTGTTTATAGAATGATTTGCATATTTATGACCTGTTTTTTAGAAAAATACAAAGTTCAAGTGTCCGAGGCGACGAAGATCTAGTTCCCTAAATGTAGATCCCTTAATGTACGTCATGTTCTTCTGTGTTACGGCCATCGTCCTCAACATATCAATTTCAATATGAACACGAGCAATGCACTTGTAATTGTCAAGCATGACTAATATCGCAAAAAAAAACAACACAACAACATATGAACACCTATGACAGACAGAAGAACTTCTATTTCGATGATATAGCCCGCGAACAACTTAATTTATGTTATTAATGCTTTACTATAGTACAAGAGATGTTTTGTTGGTAAATGAACTCACAGAAGTGAACAGTAATATATACATTATGAATTCTTCTAAACATAAGAGTGTTATATCCTTAAACAAACACCTTTATTTGTATTAAGTTTAAAGTGGCTTGGATAATTATGTTTTATATTTGACACAACACATGCACACATGGATGTATTAAAATCCACACCACTCGGTACATTAAATCAATAAGTGGGCATTTATAACCACTTAAGCGCTCACCTGACTTCGCGGACACCAATTGTTGAAGCATTGACCTGGTCATCTAGGTTTTGATCCCACTTGACCCATATTCAAACATGACCATCGTATTGTCAAACTAAATATTCCGAACTAGTTTCATTATTTATTTTATACGGTAAGTTGATTTGAAATGTATTTATTCACTGCATTTACTTATTCAAAATTAAAAACAAATGAATGAGGATGTTGATACATGTTTACGAGTTAAATCGTCTAAAGGTCTTGACCTTAAATCTTGCATTAAATGTCACAAAAGCTAGTCCTCTACGTACATGTAGAAGCAGGATAAAGGCTAGAAGGCATGAACAGAACAAGTTTACCCAGAGTATCCTTGTAACAAATCATTAAGCTGTCAGATATATGCCTTTGCATATTGACTCGTTGGAAACAATGTAGTTCACTCTAATCTGGTTACTGTAGGAACTCAGCCAAACTGTATATGCAAATGTTATATTTAGATGTTCATACGGTTAGGATGGCCGAAATACATGACAACACTTGTCCATATGCTTGAAGTTAGGAAGGCTTGCTACCCCCAACAGCATGATTATTTAAATTCATGGCACTTCTTTTCTTAAAACAACATGGCAATGGTATTCTTCATCGTAATCTTATTACATCAATTTACATGAACATGTAACGAACACAAAACAACTTACGCATAAGTTACTAATACTCTGCATCACTGTAAAACAAAATAAGTGGTTTGCCTTCGTGATACATTTGCAATTAAGTATGATACAATCTTAGTTAAAAGAGACATTAATTATTTCAGTCGAAGCGCAAATATCCGCTTTATAGTATATTTGTATAGTTCTATCCATTGAAACTGTCCATTGATTACTTGTATTCATTTTAATCAAGATACCTAAGTGAATTATTTTTATTAAATCCCAGAAAATAGTAAATACTTACAAAATCCTTTTTAGATCAAATATAAGCATACCAATTCGGCTGCATATACTCAATACACAATATTAAATATGTGAATTCTAAGCGTGTAATATTTAACTATGTTGAATTTTATTGGCTTTGGATAACGTGATATTGTATAGTGTTTACTTCCCAAATGCGAAAGAACCGTTTGATAACGTGTTCCCAGCTTATTTTGCGAAAGGTGTTTTTATTGCAATTGAAAGTAACATGAGTTAGCTAACGTTTCAAATTTCAGTGTCTTTAAATCAAAGTACAGACATGAAACTTTATGTGAAAGTAATGGAATTACATGAACAATGTATAACTGGTTTATAACTATTACATTAACAAACATTGAACATGTTGAGTTGTTAAATGTAACACATGTATGCTTCACATGTTCATTGTCAGCTACAGAAGATAAGCATGTATTGGGTTTAACGTGCCATCTCAGAGAGGAAAACAACTTGCAACACGGGTCATGTAATAAAATGCTTGAAGCTACACCGATCATGTGCGAAGTGGGAATAAAGCGGAATAATTTGATTTAGGCACCCACGTGTTATGCGTACTACGGTATGCAATAAACTGTGTTTCTGACTGTTATAATTTCTCGCGCGAACGTGTTTCTCTTACAAGTCCATATATGTTATATGAACACTCTTTACCAACGCCGGGACATGCCGCCAGTAGTATATCAAACACACCTTGTATACTACGTTCACAAAAGTAAATGGTCCAATGATAAAACATTGATCATTCTAATTATTAAATTGTGTAGACCGCTCGAGGTAAATTGTTGTTTTGCAATCATCTATATACTCACATTAATACCACAAATCAATGTTATATACATGTTCTTTTTTTGAAATGCAGGTCTTAAAGTACAATGAATTCATCCAAATGCTCTTAAGAATACATTTTTTTTTGTAAGGTAGTAATAAATAAATCGGTTCAACTTTAAAATATAAATAAACAATTAAACTCTATTGAATTAAAACAAAACAAAACAATACAACACGCAAAACCAACACTTTATACGAGACGGCCTGATCTTGAATGTTAGACTAAATTTGTTGATAGAGCGGAAGCAGAAGCGATGATGTTTCAAGTTTGCACACTGATAAAACCATCTTTAGCATCAATCATGGAAGTAAGTTTCAAAAAGTACTATGGTACATGATATATATATAGATATAATAATTCAAACTGCTAAGAAACAGTTACATACGAAAAAAATCAATACCAATGAACAATTCTGACTAACAACACGCATTTTATAATCAGGCAAATTATGTGATGTTTGAAACAAATCACTAAATCTTGCTTTAATGGAGTTAAACATTTGACGTAACACAAATCTATGTTAAATTTCTCTTCTCAAATCGTAATACAAAGGCCAGCTGTCACCCAACGGCATATCCTACTCACATTTAAATGTGCAAGAGTTAATTTTGTTGTTATTATCACTCGACGCAATTAAAGGGCATATAAAAATACATTTAATTATATTTTAATAATACTATTGTGTTCGTCTAGAAGAATTTAACGAATACAAGTATTTATACTTCCGGAGAATGGCCGGACGAAAATGTATTGCTTTATTTAAAGCTTGTCCATCGCGGCAGGAACTTTGGACAACAATAAACATACGCTTGAAACAAAAGAAAAGATGCCTACATGACCAATGTAAAATAACTGACGACTCGAATATCGGTATAGGCAAACAAACAGAAATTTACGTGGCATTTTGCACCTTTTGATCGAGATCATTTTTCTTCTTGGGAAAAATCGCATCGGCGACTTCGATTTATTGAACAGTGGAACTATTCCCGCCTAACGAGTATCAGAAGTAATTGTTTTGTGATTTGGTCTACTGAAGCAGCATATGCTATGAGTATGTATGCTTAAGTAAGAAGGCGGGGCACCCACGTAGCTTTTGTATAGGTTGCAGCACGTAATTGCAGACGCAGAACTCCCAAAGGGACCACCATATAGAGGTATTTAACATACTGATACAGTTAAAATGTATTACAAGCATACCTTATCAAAAGCCTACATAACTAGAGATTCATTAATGCACCATGTCTTTTAAAAATGTTTATTATTTTTTGATAATTCGTCAAACATGTTTGTAAAAATCAACGAATTTCAATTGTAGTTTGCAGTTGAAGTTTTATTTGTGAAGGTCTTTGGATTTAAAGCAGTAATTGAAAGCAACACTTACGATTTTGCAACACTATACTGAAGACTTAAATACATTTAGTACTACATAATAATGTATCGTGAAACAATACAAAATTTCAGCTCCGAAAATGACAGGCTGCAGCCGTATTTCTTAAACGATAGTTTGTACAGGCATTTTAAATACAGTTGGAAAAAGAACTTCGCAATGCGAAATAATAAAATGAATGAAAATAAAAAGTCAAGATTGTTCGACATGATTAATTTATTTTCGCATATATTTCAACTGCATAACTAAATGGACTTTAAAGTTCAAATACAAGCATTCTAAACAAGAACAAGTTTGTATTGCATATCATTAAATAAATACAACTGGAATGCAGATATTTATTACAAGTGTCATGTCATTCTATTTCAACGACATTGCACATTGCTATCGGACAATGCATTACTAGTTGTTTTGATACGTCTTATTTATAACTCCTGACAACATCATGCATACTAGACGATCTTGTTGAGAAATAATTTCTATTTTTTTTTAATTGAATATTGTATAGTGGTATACTCTTATTGTATACTAAAGCTTAAATAGGGAATAATATATATATATAGGATCTGGCATGCGTTGTCATATAATACCATATTTTATTAAACGAGTTCAGGAATTTTGTTAGTAAGCGAGCCTTTGGCGATCTATTGCGTGATGCAACCTATTGACACGTTACGTGGTTTACCCGCCCGCCCGGAGTTCGGATACAGCATTAATATTGGCACTTTAAGAAGGTTATGTGGGTGAATCACCTAATACGAGCACATTTGAACTATTTTCGTTTAAAGAATCAAGTTGTTGACCATAGCAACACCAGATGACAAGTAAGATTTACGATCGAGTCATCGAGTGTCGGAAATAGGGAATTGAGCAAATTATTTACATATAAATACAACGGATTCTGCATTTTCGTTCTTGTTTCATCAGTCGACAAACACAAATTATTTAGAATGCAGATCTTGATTTGATTTAATCACCCGTGAAGATGTTGAAGCTGAACTCTTTTTTAGAAAATACCAAATGCAGGAAATGTGTGTTGTTTTGTTTTCCGTTCAATATATTTTATTTTTCTCGTAAATAGGTGTGCAAAGGTCAAGGGAATAACGTTTTTTTCCGTTCAATATATACTTTATTTTCCTCTTAAATAGGTTTGCGAAGGTCGAGAGCATCCCACTCCACACCGTACAGAGTTAACAAGCAACATATTTTATACATTTTACCATCAATAGCTTTTAGATTTTAATATAAACAATATGTGTAATGTTAAAGAAATAATTTACCAGACAAGACTTCTTAAATCCCATATCGCAACTACTTAAAAAGAGTAACAATGGGGGAAATGTTAGTATAGTATTTGCTATAAGCTGTCGCTATTTAGTTGATAACATGGCTCGCCAATAACCCCAAATGTCACGTATCACTGTTATCAAACAAAGGACAGATACACTGGGTTACTTGTTAGAAAATGTTTGACAAATGTCCGTTTTTAACTAAACATCTGAGAATATTATATATTAATATTGTATCATCATAATAAAGTTCTCAATAACGTTTGAAGTATCTTTATTTAATTCAAGCAACGTTGTATCGGTAAACAGTTAAACGTATTTGTATGACGAATATGTTATTAACACATGACACAAAAAGTCTCCTTGTTTAAACAGTTGATAAATAAAATAAAATACGCTCTATTGTACTCGTACACACAAAAACATATCCTAAAGCATTTATTTTCCGTCACTAGTTAGTGATATGGATACAAGCGATGTCTTATCAATCACTAGTGTACAAGTCCTTTAATAACATGTCAGTCCGTTTTATTCATGTTAACATATTATTTCGTTTTTGACTGAACAATTAAATTCGGATGTCAGAAAATAAATTAGATATGTTATAATTAAAGTCAACTTGCGGTGAAAATAGATTTCTGGAATACGTTCAATTTTATGCGCAATAATAAATTATGAATTTGTTGTATGGTCGGACCAGTTTTAATTACGGACGTCAAGCTCCATTTTTTATATAAAATTCTATATGAAAATGAGAAGTGTATTTTTCCGCGGTAATTATTCAGTATGCGTTTATTTTGCGCCAACAAAAAAAAAATCAAAATGACATCGGCTTAATTCATAAACATTACAGTTATTGCATAGTAATAATACAGTAATATGTATTTGTAGATACAGTGAACATATTATGGTAATACATTCAGATTAACTGAAAAATCAGACGTTCTTTTGTCGTTTAAATCATTGGGAAAACATGATGTGACATTCGTTATCATTTCAAACCAAAACTTATTAAAATCGTCGAGTTTATGCATTACTGAATGCTCCAAAGACTCGCTTAGTAAACTCTCCAAAGGCTTGCCTACTAACTTTCCAAAAGTTTACGGAACCTTTCAAGCTTGCTTACTTAAGAAGAAACGGAACACATTTACTTACATAAACTGATATTGTGTTTAAAATCACAACATTTGACATGTCGAAAATATGTGGTTTTAGTGTAATTTAGTCCATAAGTTCACGAGTGTTCACAGACAATGCAATCCAAGATAACAATTGGTGCAAAAACTAATGGGTATGCATTGTTTAACAACTTAAGGAAAACAATCCAAATCTGGAAACCTGAGACATATCACGTAGGGCGTTTGAAAATATTCATTCTTGGTATTTTTCTACCAGTGCATCAATGTTGTGCTCCATAACCAAGAATACAAATACCAATTCGCAAGTGCCATTTTTTTTTTCAAAATCTTAGTAAAAGTTAACTCCTATAAACAACTATTCAGATTAAAAAAGATAGAGCATGTAACGTTAAAATGGTTTAAAGAATGTTTTCGTTACTTATAGTAGTTAAATTTGTATTATTAATTATAATACTAGAATGAAAAGATAAAATACATTATTCAGTTAATCAGTTTATATATGTAATACGAGTGTGCATAACCGATACCTATTTTCACATACTATAGGACCAATGACACGCGCATTTTTCATTTAAGGCAATTGACCAATTGCATATACAATGCAGGGCAATATTCCTACAACACACTATTAAACATGACTTTTTATCAAAGCTCGGGTCACCATTTTATTATGGTCATTTCAAATCCCTGGTGGTTTAGACCTGTTAACAGGCATGCCCAACATAAAAGTGAACCAAGAATAGATGACCAAGGGACACGAGTAAATAAATAAATATTAACGTTTGAGCATCGTTTTTGAAAAGAAATGAATAAGATTAAATAGCGATTCAAATACGTCTTGATTTGTTTTAGAACAACATAATTACAACTTTAGTTCATAGTGCTGGGTATTTTTCCTCGAACGCATCTACAGAATAGTTCGAGTTGTTGATTCAGTAAAGACTGCTCGACCCTACAACATCAAATTATACGGAGTATATTTCTTCGATTGTCTTATGCAATCAGCCATATCAATTATATAAGACCACTTAGAACAACGTTTCCCCGTTTTAAATCGAAGCCTATATGCAGATTCACAGGGACAAATACAAGTTAATGATTTCCGATTCGGAGATTGAAAACGTAGCTATGGTTTAGTTTATAGCAAAGTTGTTTCTTCTGTTTGTGAAACACAACTTTTTAAGGCTACCTTTATCAGCTTGTAATTCAAACAAGTTTGCAGATATTCATAGAGTAGTACTAATAAATAACAGCAAATAAGGAGGGAGGTGTTAGGGGGACGCGACACACATGAACACATATTTTCTAATAAATATTTCCATAATGCATCTCGTATGGTGATTTGTACACCCATCGTCTGTATGTCACAAACAAGTATTTTACAGATCAAAGCACAAACAATGATGATGACCTATCATGTACAGAAATAACAATTATTGTTGTCAGAAATCCTGTTGCGCTTGTCAGTTTACATTTATCAGACATAATGAACGTACTGCAGAGTTTGCCTAGTACATTCGTTAAGGAACATATTGCTATCAAAATAATATTATTATAATAATGCGGAGAACATACATTATGTTTTAAACACATGACCTAAAAACAAGCTTATTCAACACACCGGTTAAATCTAAGACCGATAAATAGAGAATACATGGTTGGTGCCGAGATGGAGACAGTTTATCCGGTGAGGCTTAGAAAAAGTAAATAGGGCGAGCTTTAGCCGAACCGAATAAACTTTCTCCATCTAGGCACAAACCATGTATACTATTTATCCTGCCTCATTAAAAATTATCCCGCTAACACATGTTATCAAAGACAAATGATTAATTAAGATAACAAAATAATTATTCTGGTCAGCTCTTTCATGTACACTACGACCGAATTACTACCGATTATGTCACGTAAAAATAGTTCCACATCAAACTGGTCTTTTTAATACTTTCCTATGCAATTATGAGAAGAAATAAAAAATGAATCGAGAATGTGATATTTTAATGTTGGAAATTGAAAAAACTATGCAACAGCCAAAACAATAACTCCATTTGATTTACCTCAATGACAGCTTTAATCCAGTTCTTATAACAATAACGTTACAACTATATGCACTTACATGTTCTGTTTGTCCATCCGTTTATCGAAATGTATTTTAAACCATACTATTTCTTCATGGCGTTTGTATCGAATGCTTACCATTCTGACCTAAAACACGATTTACGAAATCGTAATCCTGTCGGAGCGAGTTATTTTATTCCTATCGAAATTAACAAATATGCATGAAAAACACACAATACGAAATACGTTTTGTATTCGTTCAATGCTTTAAAAATATTAAATATTTTACTGTTAAAAAACCACCACGTCCAAATTCTTGTCCCTAAAATCAACAGAGTCTTGCTTAAACTAGATATGTTTCGTCAGAGAAATAACGTCACACGAGAAACGTCATAAATTGCGTCATCAAGTGAATGGAAATAAAAATACGGAAAGCCGGTTCTGTTAAATGTTTTAAAGAAGATGCAAAGTAGGATGATATGTAATATAAACAATAACATTCACGATGCGTCTCAATAATGCGTCACCCTTGTGTAGTGTATTGGAAAGGGTACACTCAACTATGTGTCACAGGTTGCGTAGGAATACACTACTTCCTGTTGACCGGAGATAGGAAAATTTATTCGGCCCTGCTTTATTTGGTCAATGTTTGCAACAGAGGCAAGATAAAGTGTGTTCTTTACCAATCCGGCACGCGGTTTCGTTAAGAAGCGTATTGCTTCCATCTAATTATTGTCAATGAATAAACAGCGCTTTGAATTACTACTCTTCTTTATGATGATGTTGCCGTAACGATAATTCACTCAAAACAAGATATTAACATTGAGATCAATTTCAAGATTGGATTCTTGTCCTGAAACCTTTTGTGAATGGTTAAACAAGATCTTGAAAAACAAAATGCAGAGAGATTGAGTTTGAAGGCCGTAAATTAAGGTTCGCGACTTCGATTTGTTCGGTAATCATCGGAAGGAATCCATTATTGATGAAAGCTTCCTCGTAAAACACTGCTCAATAAGACGAATAGCGTCACTGGTGTCGAGAAAACGAATGACTTACTTTACAACACCGCTCCTTGCGTTGTATGAGCATATTTACCCCCTGACGGTAGATTAATGCCCTTAACCTGTATTAGGAATCACTACATATTGACATGATTTACATATTACAAAGAGAACAAGTCGAATGTATTAAATGGACTTGTTCACAGATTTTGGCATTTTCGAAATGTTATGAAATGCTTTAAATGTATAGAACTACGCATTTTAACTACAACAATCAAGTATAATTTAACGAAAAGAAACTAAATGGAAAACAAACTTACACACCCGGATTCGTAACTTGATCCGACTTACGCTACATACGCTATGTTTGAGATAGAAGGTCTTGTAACACAATTTGGCAACAAAAAAGAAACTCTAAAATCACTGCAAGTGTTGTTTGTTTCTAATGCTTTATATTTGAAACTTACACGTGATAATTACTCATAAACGAATATCTATTTTCTATAAATGTCCAATATTTACATATTTTTGCTGATGTTCAGTGTTCTTTTAAATTTATAATATATGAGTGACACACATTTGGAAAATTGTCAATTTGTCAATCTGTTAATAAGTGTCTTAAACGGAATAATTTATATACAACTTTGAATACTTTGAATCAGTTGGTTCATGTTTTTTACTTCATCGACTGAATAAAAATATTGAATCTTCTGACGAATGTTATAAAGTGTATTATATTGCTAACATCTTATGTTCGCATATACACCAGTGATTGATATTACCTGTGCATTAACCTAAATACACAATGTATGTACAATTGCTATTGATTGTATTTGTTATTCAACAAGGATTCCTTCTTTCATAGATTATATTTAAAAATAAATCTTTAAAAATGTTAACAGGGTCGCGCTTTATTCTCCCAACACAGATCTTAAACAGTCACGTGGTATAGACACAGTGGACTTAGAGAATAATATTTTTTATATTTTTTAAGCCTTGGGCCTACGCCAATTTTCAGACCGATTACCATACGCATGATTTTGAGATTGTAAGACCACGCATGCGTGCTATGAACTTGCACAGTATATATGGGGACCGTAAACCGATGCACGCCAATAGAGGGTCTGCTTGTTGCGTTCAACGTGCGTACATTGTGCGATTTTTCGTATATTCCTACGTTAACGGTTGCACATCTGACGTGGGGTTGTCAAAAAACGTACATGTGCGGTAGATTTGTTCGTTATATCCCCGATTATTTTAAACAAAAACTACATGCATCCGCCAAGTAGTATAAGCAAAGACGAACATGTAGTAAGGTAAGTCAGTCTCCGTGTGACTTTCGTACCAGCTCACCAAGTAAGGTGTCGAATTCGAAAAGCAGTGGTCTCCACTCAGCGCATGGGCGCACTGGATCCACCTTTTACGCGAGCTCCGACACAGCAGTGCTGCTAAAATACTATCTTCGCCCTTTTGACGTTATTTTTTATGTTTTATTGTTCTGAAAATTAATTGATGAAAATTTAAATAAACAACTTGTATACATAAACACTTGAATCAAAAGAAGACGTGATATAAGCATTATACACGTGAGTCGATCGCAATCTTTTTGCGGTGACCGAAAGGTGTCGGTTGAGACGTTAGAAGATTGCACGGTGACCGCCAAGGCGTCATTCGTTATCCGGAACAGATACGTATCGTATCTTTCGGATGGCAAGTACTTGTCACAAAAACTTGTATTGGAGGTAGGTGCTCTTTCGACGGATGTTTAAGCAGGACCGACATCTCAACTGATGCTAATTTCATTTTAAACGGTTTCGGCGATCATGCAATCACCGAAATGTGCACGATTGCCATACGTCCGACGTATGTTTCCGACAAAAGTGCTGACGCAAGCTCAACGTTAGGAGATTTATGCCGGTTTTTGCCGCGGCTCAAACATTTTTTGGGTTTCAACACAGTGTGTAAATGAGTCTGCATTTTGTTTAAGTGTGTGTTCATTAAACTATCCATATATATAACACGCATAATGTTCCATCAATTGTTCAATAATACTTAATACAAGTAATACAGCTTTTTAAAATATTCTTTAATTTTATATTCTTAACAAATCAAAGACCAATATTTAAATGTGGAATTTGCATTGATGGCGTATTCGTTCCTTTCTAAAGAACTTCGCGAGGAGTGATATAATTTCCATGTTAAACCCATACATATTTCCAAACGCTCTTTGAAAAATGTTTTATTTCAGTGTACAGACGATGAGAACAAACAGGTCCTTGATCGATTTGGCAGTCACATTCGTTACAGTACGTTTAAGAGCTTCGAACAACGGCATTCATACATATCAGGAAAATATATCAGTCTCTGCTTTACGCTTCATCTTGTTCTACGGATGATTATCCCAACATGACGTCGATACTCTGGTTACATCATACGAGTCGATACTCTGGTTACATCATTCGAGTCGATACTCTGGTAACATCATGCGAGTCGATACTCTGGTTACATCATGCGAGTCGATACTCTGGTTACATCATGCGAGTCGAAACTCTGGTTACATCATGCAAGTCGATACTCTGGTTACATAATGCGAGTCGATACTCTGGTTACATCACGCGAAGATTGATCTGATTGTAAGATCATACATCTATATACAATGCGTCTTTTTTACAGGTCCAGCACTGCCGTAATTTACTATTGGTTGTATTTACATGTGGTAGTGTACTTAAGTGATGCACTATTGGTTGTATGTACATGCGGTAGTGTACTAAAGTACTGCACTAGTGGTTGTATTTACATGCGGTAGTGTAATTACGTGATGTATCTAGTGAATCACAGTTAGACCATTCTTCTTTTTACATCTTATGTTTATTGTGGAATTATACATGAACTAATGAAACAAAAGTCAATTATCTAAATTCTACTTCAACAATATAATGCAATCAATTCATATAAAGCCGAATACTAGTACATTTTTACAGTACATGTATTGTCATCGCGTCGGTCATACACAATAAATTATCGGTTTCGGTACAGTCAGAAACTAACTACGAATCAATTACGTTTAATTCCGCGTTGAAACATTTAACTAATCATTCTGTTATTTCCGAGTCAGTTTATCACCGCTTCAGAATTAATGAGAAAAATGTGTTTCTTGCCCGTCGGAACTTACGATGAATTCATTTTGTTGAGGCATATAATCTATTCCGATTCAGCATTATAGTATGGGTATGTTGTTTGTATGATCGTGTCAAACTAAACATCCTTTGGAACTATTATTGTATTCCGCATCGAACTGATGCCATAAATGCAATGGTTGATTCATTCGACAAATGTCCATCTGTAGTCCCTCGATAAGGCATACAGTTATTTTGTTCAAGCTTAAATCCGGATCATTCATTTCTTTATAAAGGCACCAAAATCGATCTGTTAAAACACTAGATAAATTAAGTATCAATATCACGTTTTGTAAAGCCAGTAATACAAATGAACTTGTATATACGATAAAACGTTGTTTAAATCAATGATTTACTAAACAGTGCTTATTTTAGTTATATATCTGTAGTATTATACTCTTCAAACGGCAGGGTTTTACAAAGTGATCTTAGATTTTCGTACCAATAGGTTTCTGAAAAACCTCGGAAAGGACCTCGAAGTATGTTCGAATAAACATACCAATCTTTTTAACAAATTATAAATGGATGGAATTATTCACTTTATGAATATATGAATACATAAACATTTCTTTTTAAATATATCAAAAAACAAGTTTTAATACTTTCAAAAATTAGTCTACAACCAGTATTTATTTCAGAATAACCCATCCTCTTTTTTATTAGAAAGCTGTCAGACTATCGTGTAAAAACTGCGTCTAGTTTACGTGCATCATTTGATATAAGGATAGTCCTAAATGTTTAGCCTTTATCATTTCTTCGTTGTAGTCCTTTTCGCAGTGGTCAACGTTAACATGTCTGCAATACAAAAACGTTTCACTTTACAGATGATGTTTACCATGGATGTTTTAAATAGTGTCGTACACCTGTATGTATTTCCTCGCTCCGTGTACATTTAACATTACGAACAATCAATATTGTACATATACCATATGCGACTGATATTTTCTTAACGGATAATGTTAATACAATGTTTGAAGTAAACTGAATTGTAATTTTATGTCAACATTTATTTATTTCATTACACGATTTCATGTTACCAATTGTTAATAATAACTCATGTTAAAGATCAAATGTGTCGTGTTCTGAGAAAACTGGGCAAAATGCTTGTGCGTAAATTGTCATCCCAGATTAGCCTGTGCAGTCCGCACAGGTTAATCAGGGACGACAATTTCCGCTTTTATGGAATTTTTCGTTTATATGATGTCTCTTCTTAGCGAAAATCCAGTTTAGGCGGAAAGTGTCGTCCCGGATTAGCCTGTGCGGACTGCACAGGCTAATCTGGGATGACACTTTACGCACAAGCATTTTGCCCAGTTTTCTCAGAACACGCCANTAACACATTATTTGGATTAAATAGCATGTGGTTTGGGAGAAAGACGGACCATTTCCTCGTTCCAAATTGATTTTTTTTTAACAGTGACTGTACTGAAATATAATATTTTAAAAACCTACAAATATTCTAGAGTGTAATGGGCTTAAGGGTCGGCAGGCATTGAGAGAGTAAGCAAAAGAGGCAATCAACAGCAGCTTACTATAACGATATAAGTCTTTCCCCAATTACGAGGTTTTTGAATTGTACGTCATTGTTGGATCATCTACATTACGCGTCGTTAAGAGTAATTGCACATAAATGAACGCGTGCTTACCAATTGGTTGCGTCGCTCATCATGCATATGGGAATCAACGGTCTCCGGTGTAATGTCTTCGAGCGCAACCTGTTCAACGATGTTGGTCATGGGAGATCCGAGGGAAGAATGCCTGCGGCGTCTTCAATAAAACACGTTAAATGTAAATTATAGAGTTATTCATACGTCAATAAGTATGCTCTGGCAGAAAATTACAACTAATACTGATATAAAAGAATATCACGAGAAGCAATCAAATTTCCAGTAACCTTCAAAACAACCCAAAGCTTCATAAACTTTGGATGCCTCTTCGCTCAATATTTTATGTTCGAAATAACCCGACGAAAACATATGCGGCATAATAGAAGACCACGTGATGTGACTTCCCTCGCATATCAAATACTGCAAAAGGGATCAGTTCTATTTTCGTTGGACGTAAAGGCACTTTTCCCGAGTGAACCGTGATCAGAGGTCCGTGCTGCAACTACCAAAATTGTATGCCCGAGTTGACTCGGATATACCAATTGCTGAAGTCAGCATTATGATGAACACGTTAAAAGATAACTACACCTTGCCTTTCTGACGGTACGATATTTGGTTCGATGAATGAATTACACTTGTACCTACACTGGGGACTGGGGAAATAATAGTTCAGGCAATCCAAAAAACTCTTGCCAACTTCCAGTTTCTTTAATTATGTTATGGTTTTGGGCACACATGATCTTGAAATTATTTTTACCCACGGTTAGAATTAGAGTTCATGAGACGTCCATCCGGACCGGAAGCCTGAGTTCCGACCAGAAAATCAATGTAAAAAAGTGAAACTCCATCAAGCCAAAGGATAGGCACCTATGTATGCACAATAAATCGTCGCATACCGAATCGACAAAGAAGGTAATTCAAATATGTCATAGGTGTTAAACGCCTATGTTATGCGTATTACAGAAGGAACAAATCGGCAATCAAACAGCAACCGATGAAATACTATTTTATTAAAGTGTTAAACATGATGCGCATAATAGCGCCATCTGTCCGAACATGCTAGAGGCAGGGAAGTTCACCGACGCAACTGGCAACACTAACGCTGTGAGAAACGACATAACTTGCAAATGCATCCATGCCGAATACAATGTGAATTGTGAACGATTTGTCATTATTAAGATGAGACCGGGATAACGTTAAACAATGACACCGCCGGAATTTGGAATCTAGACAGCGGACCGATGGTGGAAAACTTATAAACGTAATACGCCGTAAAGAATTTACTGATAATAAGACTTGCGCATTTAATTGAATCAAATGAAGACATGAAGACAATGGAGAAGCTATGGAAACGTTGAGGACTTGTAAACCATACATATTTCAAAATAAGCAAATATAATCAGATACTCTAATTTCTAAGAACGTGCGCTATGCGAATGTTTAATAATGAATAATTTGTTTAAAAATATATAATCTGTTCGAAGTTCATTGTGTTCTGCTTATAAGTGAACCTTCTATAGAATTAATTACAATTTAGAGTAAAGTTAACGTACGTTTTTCGAAGTCATTCAGAGCCCTAGGCCAAATTTGTCTAAAGTATGCTTTAAAATGTTTGTAGTTTCGAGTTTCTTCCCAAATAGGTCGGGAATTTCTGGGTTGATAACACCTGCTTGTTTATTTGGAGTTTGTTTACAACCGCGTGTTTGTTGTTTCAGTCTCGGTTGCACGCATCGTGCCCTCTTACGTTTCTTACTTTGTCCATTTATTAGAATTCCAAAACTATCATGAAATGAACACCCAGTTAAAATTCAGCTTATTGAACTCGTATTATCGGTATGTTGTGGCTATACACTACGTTAAAACATTCACACTTAAGCTCATTGTAAGGCCACAGTTAGGTAATGGTTCAAAACTAGACAGTGAACACGTATGACTTTTAAGGGGCTATGCCTGCAAAACGTGAACGGACATTTCCTCGTCTGAATATATGAATTTATTTTATTAAATTTAACTGTTATACTCGGCCTTCTTCGAAAGCCTTTAACACCCAACGGTGTCAATGAAACATACCGTGTAACAACGACACAGACTATTACGGATGCGGTAATCACCACGGCAGCGGCGACGATACCACCAACCAAACCCGCTGAAAAACGAGTAAAACACAGTTTTGTAATTCTTGCAACCTTAATGTCATGCATTTAACAAGTCTACCGGAAACGGTTGTGAAAGCTTACCAGCCTCAGCACAAGTGAAAATCTTCTTTATTAACTCATTGTCTGTACACATATGTCAGTGAACAATACACAAACAACGACAAGAAGAATCATATGCAAAGTAACTAATTAACACACACGCGTGTAATACACATTCTTAGATATACTATTTTACTTGCATTTAAGGCGGTACTTAAGGTTTGGTCTTTGGTATCGTTCAACATTCATATGTTTGTTGTCTAGCCTCAGATATCAGATTTGACAGGTTTGAGCTACATTATTAACCATTAACCTGTAGAGAAGGTAACCGATGAGTTTGGGATAAAGTAACAAGGTCCTACAAGAAATGTCAATTTAAATAAAACATACAACTCATTACCAGACAATGTGTTCGGCGGTACATCTTCCGATCCAGTTTCTGCAGGCGTTGACGTTGTTGACTGGCTAGGCAATGATACTGGATTACAGAAGTAAATGTTTCTTGTTAAAACATGACCTGACAGAACAAAAAAATCGTACAATATGACATGTAAATTGTTCATGTTGTAAATATGATTCATTACCAGAAAATGTGCTCGGCGACATATCTTCCGAACCAGTTCCTGACTTTGTCGTGCTTTCTGAAGGCGTTGATGTGGTCGACGAGCTATGCAATGGCACTGAATTTCAGAAGTTAATTGTTTGTTGATATATCATAATTTTCTGACCTTACAATATGAAATGTGATCTCTAATTTTGTAAGTAAATAATACTTACATCATCATACTTATACATGTTTGAAACAATACTACGTTCTTGGTTGTTTGACAATTCTGCCAGAAACATTAAAAGGGAATGGGGAATTAGTGTATTTTTGTAGGGGGGAGCAAAACTCCTTTTACTGCTTTCACCACAATGGATAATGTAAGATTTATGGGTGCAACGTATGATGTTATATACTATAAGCTGTATATTTTGAATATATAAGCAAAGCAATTTGAAACCCCCTTTCGGGGCTGAAGGGTTTTGTGAGTGAACACGAATATTTATCTGGCCTTTAAAAAAGGACGTTAGCATCAGCTTAAACAAAATCGATTCGAACCCAATCTATGTATTGGGGATGCCATTGTGTAAGTATGTTACATGAGTACAGAGGATGATGATTGTTACGGAGAAATACCTCGTGTTGTTGAAATTTGTTAATGCAATAGTATACACTGAAATCTGAAATCCGCATTGAATTTGAACAAATTGAAGCAAAAAAATAAAATGTTTTATACATAAGACGTGAGACGAGTTGAATTGTGTATACCTTATTTTAATAAACCAGTTCAAAACGATATGGACATGCGAGTCCTTTTTAAAACTAGTTTATCCCAAACAGTTAGATAAATCATAAAATTTATGAATTGTGGTGACGTCGAGTTATGGACGATATTTAACTAAGATAACATCGTGAGATTGGTCAATAAAAAAAATATGTTACCTATGGATACGCTTAGAAGTTATTTAACACGTATGTCAGAAAACGTACGTAAATTTTGTAAGATTACCTAACATACACATTGAACACTTTTAACAAAAAGAACTGATCTTAACGTCCCTCAATAACAAAACACATGTATCATATCATAGCCTGCCTATACAGTTTATAAAATGATATTTTTATCATATATTGTACACATATTTTCATATGATTCACATACATATTCCTTTAAAATACTTAGTGTATGTCCAAAATATTATTTAAGATCATCCTAAACATTATTCTATCAAATAAATTGCAAACAAACTTTGTAAAATAATAATGATAATGAATGCAACAATGATTAATCATGATGATTATTATAATTATAATAGTACTTCTACTACTTATAATAAAATAAATGACGTCCACAACAATACAACGCTCGGGCGAATATTAGACCGATTTTTACTATCATTAACTCAGTTAATATTTATAATCTGATTATTTTATCATCTTCATTATCATAACTTTTATTATTATTATTATGATAATTATTGTTGTTATTATTATTTTATTATAATAATTATTATCATAATTATTATTATTTCTCCTCATTTTTTTATTGATCAAATGTAGAAATAAAAAGACCACAATTGACTTAATCTATTGTGTCTTATCAATGCAAAATATTTTGCATAAAAAAAACATGACTTCATTTTTCTTGGACTTTCTCTTACACTTTGTAATCAAAGTCTAACTAATGATTTGTCATTTTTCAAGTTGCATAGTTACAACACAGGAGTTATATCACTGATCATCAAACACTTCATTAAGCATTTTGTCAAATTCAATACCATTGTCATTATCATCCTCATTGTGATCGGTTTTATTTATCTTGCAACTTTGTACAAAGTATGTCAACTATCTCTCGGGGGGGGGATGTCACTATCAGTCCACACATATTCCATCTCCACTTACATTTCAGCAACTATTTTGCACGTTTGGCGTGCATGTTGCTTTACATGAAGAAAGAAAACTTAAATCAATTGTGTTGCATTAGTTAAGAGAATTAACTACCTTTGATCTAACTTCTCTTACAAAATCAAACCGGAGCTTATTTGCATCTGAGTACTATGACTTTTCCTACATTTAACATGCAGAATTCACGATTTCTTCTAAGAAGTCAGCACTACACTCCTTTATTTCACCGAACTTGGGAAAACTTGCTTATCAAATCTGTATTTTGCTCGAAAAGCTTTACTGGGCCTACATTCACTTCTCACCAATGCGCGCATAGTATCACAACCAGTAAAGCAGTGAATTACGGGTAACACTGAACAAAAGTCCTTTCTGCATGCTTAAACACTATTGTCTATGTCAATGAGTCTTTTTCCAGTTCCGCTGTCAAAAATGATTTAACGCCCATTTGTGACCAATATCTGTTAAGGAGCGTTAAGACATCTGTATCTGGTGATCTTTCAATTATGTTTTTGGTGTCAGGCTTCAGTACTTTAATGTGCATGCAATGCAAAATAATTTTTGTATCTGCTTCCTCTTGAGACGAAAACAGAGAATCGTCTGGAACTACCTTATTTATCAGTCCGGCATTGCTTGTAAGCAGACAGAATTGTTCACTTAGTACAAAATCAATTAGGCGGTCTTTAAGTTTGTATGCATATTTGTCAATAATCCAATCACTTTGCTGTACTGTTCAGAAAATTGCCAGCACAATGCATATGCTGTTTTAGCCATAGCTAAATCAAAAGTGACACTTGTGTATGTTTGGCTTACTTCTTTCATGGCAGAAACCGATATATCAATTTTATGTTGCACAGTTAAATTGAATCGCTGATTGAAACAATTACAGGTGGCCTCAAGTCAATGCTGGTTTTCTTTTTTTTTGTTGTTCAAGCAGTTTTTGATAACATTGATGGGACATTCTGATAATGAAAGGAACTGCCAATTGCCATTCAGTAAATAATATCAATGCATTGAAATCCATTGTTTTAAAGTCAATCATGAAACATTTTGCCAGAATTACTAAATTAGCTCAATTTGTCGCTTGGCATAGCAAGGTTTTTGGTAAGACTGTTCTATCTTTTGTCTTGGGTATCTGAGATGACCCATCATTGGCTGCGACGAATGAGTCTTATTCTCTTGCAATACTATGTGTGGAATGCGTTGTACCATCAACAGATGGTGTTTCGTCATTCAAATCGAAGTTATTTCCGCAAAAGTACAAACACTCATGGTTTTCAGTTGGAATTTTTGGGGGTAATTTTGTTCCTGAATTATTGACCGCGTTCCACATGGCTCATTACAGCTCCCTTGTCCTTGCATATGTTCGTGCATGACAATAGCGGTTCAAGTGTGGACCAGTTCTGCATTTCCTGTAAGATGACGGACAGTCATTGGCAAGATGCTATGTTTTGGCTTCAACGACTCACCAGTGCTAACTGTCTAACATAAATGTTCAGCAAAGGAGTTTGCATATCGTTGAACTTTGTTGCTAACACGATTTGCCTTGCATTGCGTGCTTGAATTGGCAGTTATAACAGACACAGACACAAACAAGTTGACAAGCTCTTACCATTACCCTTAAAGTATCCATTTTGCTTAGGCTGACCATGGCAAAGCATTTGAATTCTGGCAAGATTCAAGAATATATTTGCGTAGTATTATCGCACTAAAAAATCGTCTTTTGGCAGACGCAGCAAGTTCAAAAGCCTTTCATATCGCCCTTCCATCTACATCAGCCTCATACACTAGTTTAGCTGTTGTGTTTGAAGAATGAGGCTGCCAGAATCGGATTTTGTTGTAAAAGTGTTTGACAGTTTATCTATGAGTTTAAAGGTTTTATAGTTTATATTATATTCAGAATGGTGGTAGCTTAGGTATCTTTCCTTTACCATTGTGAGCCGTTCCACATTTTATCCTTTATTCTCTTTAATATAATTACATATGAACTTGAAAGCCTCGTTATGCACAGCTTGATTTATGTTTTTTTCTTAACCTCCGTGACATTCATGGCGTGCCCCAGATCTTGTATAATTTCTTCTGGAGGAAGTATGGTACATTGCCATTCATGGCGTGTTCCAGGTCATGTAGAATTTCTTCTTCAGCAAGTATTGTACATTCCTTCTGTTTATCAGACATTCATGGCGGGCCTCAGATCTTGTATTATTTCTTCTGCATGAAGTATGTTACATTGCTTCCGTTTATGGCGTGTCCCAGATCTTGTATAACTTCTTCGGCAGGAAGTATGGTACATTGCTTCCGTTTATCAGACTTGTATGATTTATTCTGCAGGAAGTATGGTACATTGCTTACTTTTATCAGACTTTTCAATCGCTGCTAATAATTGATTCTTTGGCACATTTTGTAACACATTTTTTTTTTGCAGATCTTAAAATATTTAATAATAATTTTGTTACAAAAATGCAATTTTCCATTGGAAACAGAACAGAGCTACTGGGAGCATCTAAGGAGATACGTATGCGCTTTGTTGTAGAGGACTGATAGTCACCATTATCAGGTAATGAATGCACCCGCTTTTGAACATGACTTTAATTGGTGAACAAATGGTGACATCGTCTGTGTGATCGGGAAGCGGACAACTACAACGAGCGAGGCCTGGTATTGTAATGCGCAATGGGGGGTTAGAGGGTTAGGGTTAGGGTAAGGGTAAGGGTTAGGGGTCGGGTAAGGGTTAGCCTTAACCCTAACCCTAACCCTAACCCGACCCCTAACCCTTACCCTTACCCAGGGTTGTCTCCCCTATACCAGGCCTCGCTCGTTGTAGTTGTCCGCTTCCCGTGTAATCAATGCGTTTAAACATCAAAAGTTAGGGGAAAATATGTCAAATGTTTACAATCTAAGTTATAGGGATAGGTGTGTCAACCTAATTTTCCGATACATCTTTAAAGTTTTGGAAACCTTTATATGTCAGCAAATGTATCTCTTCCAAAAGTGTACTTTCAAAATGAACAATACACCCTTTCCCACCAGTATTTATCATTTGGCTTGGTTGCAAGTTTTTGATTGTGTGAGACAAGGGTAATTGGATTTTCCATATTAAGTGTATAAAAAGAGATAATTGAGATAATGTTTGCAAATTTATACGGGCACTAGTACTATGCGACTTCTATAACACTTTAGAAAAAAAAAATGAAACAGAATCCCTAGACACAAATATTTCTTTTCATAATGTGATTTCTGTTATCTACATAAACACTTTTCTTAATTGAAAGCCGTAATAAAGAATACAAAAGTACAAGCCGGCGTTTCCTGACATTCCGACATAAACCTTGCGCTTGTGGATTTAGCCCCTGGTGATAAGAGTTGGTAAATATGTTGATTGTACGTGTATACTGCAGGCTGAAACAGTTGACAGGCATCACATTTTGATCGTGTAATGACTGCTTAAAAAATGAACATGTAAAATGAAAATGTATAATTTTATATTGTGTAAATACGGTTTCCGTTAGTCAATACGTACTGAGTTCAGGTTATCAAAAGAAAAGAAAAAAAACAGTCACATTTTTCGAGCTATTGCGAATATTTAAGGGACCTTTTCACGTTTTGGTAAATCGACAAAATTGAAAACAATTGTTTCAGATTCCCAAATGTTCGTTGTGTTTATGATAATTCTGAGGAAACGGTAATGCTGAACATTTACAATGCTCTACAATATCCATCATATGCATCTTTTGACGAATTAAAAACCTGAAAATTATAGAGCGTTGCAACGCGAAACGATTGAATAATTTGGAGAGTTCTGTTGTTATCATTATATTTTGTGACACTACGAGGATTAATTATATAAAGTATAAAATACACCGCTCACTGTATGAGCACGGATGGCCGAGTGGTCTAAGCGTAAGACTTTTACTTCAGGGGTCAGTGGTTTGAGCCCAGTTGCGGAATACTTTTTTTTCTTTCTTGTTTTACTTGTACTGGATCATTTAAGTTCCAATTTTTACATTTATCAATTTAAAGCATTCTATTACACTTCAATACATACCAATATCGGTGAAAAGGTCCATTTAATGTAAAACTGATTGAATTACCTTGACATACAAACGACAAGAGTTTTGAACACTCCTTATCATTTAGTACACCATTTATGTAATATGAAGCCTCTACGCACTCCTCATCGATACCGGTTGCTTCTTTATTGTTATTCGGTTCCTCATGGTTCCAGTACTGGCTGACATTTGTTCCATCCTTCCACTTAAAATTCCTCGAGTTCGGTTTTGTTCTGGCTCCAACCCAAATTGCCCCGTGCACTAAAATAACAAATATGAATATGCACATAATGTAATTAAAGTTGAGTGTTATACTGCGTTGAAAATAGGGCATCTAAAAATATATGTATTTGCTTCCCATTACTGTATATAGGTAAACATACTTGCTTCTGCTATACCTATAGTCAAGTAATATTATATTTGCTTATCCTTGAAACGAAAACATATGTACAGCAAACACGTTTATTTTGAAAATCGAAACAAGATAGGTCACCGTGGCGTAGTGGATAGGATGACCGAGAAGTCAAAGGTTCGATCCCCACTATGGGATGTTTCTTTAAATATCCCCAATAACATCAATTATCTTACTCAAGAGCGTTACATTTCACCTAAGGCTTTTGATTCGATTGAGCTAAAATAAATAGGTTTAAACTAGACTAACCTAATAAAAAGTGCGCGTTTTAAATTGTCGAATTACAAGCTCGTACGTTACCGCAATAGCATGCAAGATGGCATCATAAATGTCGTCATATTGAGATTAATTTGAAGAAGCTTACGATTAATACATATATATTTTAAATTTATTAATTAGTATATTATAATACATATTGCATTCTTTGAGAGCATAGAGCATCCAAACAACGTGCTATATACTTTAATTACAAACGCAACTATATAAAGCCCCATTTACAATCAAAACCAACGAATATTTCGAAAACTATTTCTTAAAACAAAGTTAACCCATCACAAATCAGTGTTCCTTGTAGCAATAGACAAAACTTCAACGCCAGATGTGGTCTGGTAACATCAATGTAACTAGATACAAAACGCTCGTTTTTTTGTGGCATAATATATTCCATTTTAATTTCCCGCAACGATATCTATTCATATGACACACGAACACTAACATGCTACATGAACATGTGTTGAATATATTGTTCCACAAAAGTATTTTGTATCTGGTTGAATATCTATGTTACCATACCACATCTACCGTTGAAATTTTGACTATTGCTATAAGAAACACTTAATTGTTATGTGTTATCTTTATTAAATTGAACTATTTTACGAAATATTTTTTGATTTTGAGTGTTAATGGGGCTTTAATGCTGGGTGATTTTGTCAACAACATTCGATCGAGAAATTTTTGTAGTAACCGTTGCATATACTTCAAGTTTGTTTTGTTTTGAAAAGTCAGTCTGTGTTGTGCTTCAAGTGAGTGTGACATTAGAATGCTCCACTGTGTCATTGCTTCTGGAGTTTCGATATGATTCGCAATAGGTAATGCAAGGTTTAATAAAACATTACTGCGTTACCTTTTGCAATAGATTTCATGACAGCAAATGAATCCTCGTCGTCCATTTTGTACAGAAATGCCCAGTCCTCCAGACACTTCCTGTCAGCTTCATGCCAGCGAACTGCATACTCAAAGAATTTGTAACATACGCTTCCACGTTGTGTGTAGCCACTCCTGCATTTGCCTACTAATTAAGAAACCGAAGAGATCGTAAAATTGTATTATTGTAAGCAAACATTTACTCGAGTTGTACTTATTGCTTTTGAATGAAAATCGCTCATTTTGCTCTTCGCTATTTAAAAGCATGTTCAAAAGTTCAGACGTTAATATAGAGTCAACATTTAAACTTTATTATTAAGTCATCACATGTCTAGTATTAAACGCCTTCGCTGCGTTAATATTTACTGACACACACAAAATATACATAAATAATCAACGTATTGGACAAATATTACCAATTAAACTACGTTGGCATATAAACTTTAATCGTGCATGGCATGATACATCGTTCAACAATCTTGATTTATAGTTTGCAGCTTCCACGCAATCTTCTACTCCACCAACGTCATTTGGTTCGCCGTAGTTCCATAATTCACTGCTTACGTTCGTTCCATCATTCCATTGAGCAGTCGAAGAGTTTTCGGTTTTTCTAGCACCAACCCAAAATTCTATATCCCCATCTGCAACTCACATGTACAAATTCATGTATGCAAAATTATAACTTCAACAATAGTTTACATACGTACTACGTATGTTATACTGCAAATGCATAGCGTCATTTTCTCATGTTATGTCATATATTTATTAATCCGACTTTAACTGTTCATGAAATCTTTACCGGGCATTACTTTTCATGACACTCTTACATGGCATTAGGGATCTCAAGAGCGTGANTAATTGGGGACAATAAAGGGATAAGCGATGGTAAAATTTAGCCAGACAGAGCTTGAATAGCAAATTTTATTGGGAACTTATATAGACCTTACATCGTTATTTACGAATGTCGGGACAAATCGTCTCATATCGGGATGCAGGGACAAAGGGCCCAAAAGCAGGACTGTCCCGCCGAGATCGGGACGTCTGGCATGTATGTGTTTGGCAAGTAGGGTTATTTTTTGTCACAGTACACAGGCGCTGAGGCGTGAATGTGGTGTACAATGAAGCAAAAAAATCTGGACCAAACTGGATTTTATGGATGTTGGATTAAACAGAAAATTTAAGTGGGTAAAAAAGGGTGAAATACTAGCTAAAATCGGTTTTTATCTCAGTAAGTAAATTCTCAGATTAAAACTTGTCATTTAGTGATCATGCTCGTTAGATTTTTGGGAGCCATGGCGGATTCGTGATATATTGGAAATCGCGATATATCGAATCGCGTTGTATTGGAGCTGTTGTGTATCAAGTTGCTATCTTCAATATTGCAAAAGTTATGGCCAAATGTTAAAGTTTGTGCAAACCAACAAAGCAACTAACAAACAAACCAACAGACAGGGCAAAAACAATATGTCCCTTAGTATAGACTGTGGGACATAAAAATTATGATATCAAACCATCATCAACAATCAATTAACCCTTCCACAACTGTCAATCATTAAGTCGTGTCTGTGAAAAGGGGGTTTAATGCATGTGCCTAAAGTGTTGTCCCAGATTAGCCTGTGAAGTCCACAGAGGACTGCACAGGCTAATCTGAGACGACACTTTAAGCACATGCATCAAACCCCCTTTTCACAGAGCAAGGCTTATATGTAAATTAACTTATACTGTGAGCCAATAATCGCTTGAGGAAAATGTTTAGCAGTTCAAATATTGTATGCAAAAGTTCTCATGATTATTGTCTATGATTTGAAACAAACAAGTGTTATTGTTTGTGAATTTGAACAAACGGAAGTAAACAGTAAACAATTTTAACTTTCATGGCAAACCACATCAATCTATAATCTATTCACTTTACTCTCACTTTTTAACACCAATTTTTAGTTACCTGCCATTTGAAAGTTTTGATTAAAGACACCATAAGCTCTAAGACATACGTTTCCTTACCATGCTGTCTGCTATACTGTTGGATTTTCACTAATATAAAATATGATCTTTTGACAGATTTCTTGAAAACTGGTTTCTAAAATTACATAAGATTTTCCGATTACTCTGTCAAGGTATGAAAGAAGAGAGGTTTCTATGATGTTTCAGCAGGATATGGCATGTAGATTGCATCAATCTCATAAAATAATGGAGGAATTTTGATTACCCATGGGGTATACAACGCCTGGAAGCCAAAGGAAGTAGAGACAGTTAGAAATTTCCTCAACAAAGTTGACTTTAAACAGACACACCCTGTACAAAACATGACAATGGGAAAAATGTTGACACAAACAATCAAACTGCTTTTTCAAGATGGGAATAGTTGATTATTGTTGCATGATGATATTGAAAAGAAACAATTTCCTGATTAAAGGAGATCCAGTCATAATTGAAAGCTGATACAATAACAGCAGCATATATTGGGGTTGAAATGTTCCAGGCTTCGGATTAAAGAATAACAAGAGATGTTTGTATGTTTGTGAAACATGTATGCACCCCCGCCCCAACTTTTTACTCTTACCTTCCCATACAGGTATGTATATGCAAATTTCTCAGTGTATAAAAGGTCCATAATTTAAGTAAAACAGTTAGCAAACTGGATAGGGGATTGTCATAAGCAACAATTGTGTTCTTATTAAACAGTAGTAGAATGCTACCCTTTGCATGCTGGGAAATTTGTCATCTGCTAAAATTTCGTCTGCTGAATTTCTAAAATTAGCATTTTCTTCGATTTTTTTTCTCCAAACTGTTTGCAAAGGCCTTTAAAATTCGGTTCCAGTGCTAAAAGGGTTAATGCTAAATAAAAGTTGTGAAAGGGTAAAATCTTCTTAACCAAGAAATAGCCGATTTGAGTTTTAAAGGACAAGGTCAAAACGAGGTTAGGAGATATGGGTGGATAAAGAATTGGCATAAGCAACAAATGTGTAAGTCTCAAAGAGTACAAAAGGTATTGGTGGTAGATAAAAGGTTAAAATTTAGGTTATCTCAGAAGGGCTGACTATATCAAGATGTATGGGCATAACAAGCAAATTCGTAGAATTGATATCCCCCGCAACATATATTTTGTTTAAGGATGGGTGCAAATCAGACGGACGAACATACTACAATACAAAGGGCCATTACTCCGTTATTAACAGATGGTGTACAATGCAATTTGGCATGCATCATCGTCTTATCCATATATATACTCATACCAAGTTTCAATGAAATGCGCCAAAGCACTTTCAAGATACGGCTCCGGACACAAAAGTGCCAGACAGACGGACGCACAGACGGACAGACAGAAAGCCGGACAACGCCAAAACAATATCCCTCCGCCTTTGGCGGGGGATAAAAAAGGGACAAAAGTAAGGAAAAAGGTTTTGCAGGTGAGGGTGGCAAAAGAAGTGCATCACCACTCTTATTGATATTTCTCTAAAATCACTGCCTGTACCACCCCACTCAGGAAAGCCAAATAACCCTGCATGACCAATACAACAACTCTTGTACTGATTATGGTTATTTGACCATCAAACCATCATGAGGAGCCATTAACCCATTTATGCCTAGCGTCTAGAAAAAAGGCCTTGGCAAACAGCGTAGACCCAGATGAGACGCCGCATGCGGCGTCTCATCAGGGTCTGCGCTGTTTGCTTATAGAAATTTCTGTAAGAAATATTCTAAAAATAGAAATAAATATACTAGACATCCCTAATTTTGGAAATAAATTGATCCAATTTAGAAGGATGGGAGAGTCCACTAGGCATAAATGGGTTAAGTAAGATAGAATGGCTGATGTCACAGCTGCCAGATACCGTTCCAAAAGATTTGAGCCTTGTTCTGTGAAAGGGGGTTTAATGCATGTGCGTAAAGTGTCGTCCCAGATTAGCGTTTCCGCCTTAACTGGATTATTGCTCAGAATAGACTTTCTTTAAACAAAAAATAGCATAAAAGCGGAAAGAGTCTTCCCTGATGAGCCTATGCGGACTGCACAGGCTAATCTGGGAAGACACTTGAAGCACATGCATTAAACCACCTTTTCACAGAGTGAGGCTCAAATGTATTTTGAAGACTTCCTGGGAATTATATAGCAGTATCAGACTAATCAAACTTCTCTGCAGGATGGATGTACAGTGAAGCATTCCACAACAATTAAAATTCCTGCAACAGTCTATCCACTTAGACTATTTCCAATATTAACACACTGTTCAGACAGGAAACAAGAGGGCCATGATCGCCCTTAAGCGCTCAACTGATTTCAAGGACACCAATTGTTGAAGACTTGACA
This sequence comes from Dreissena rostriformis, assembly GCA_007657795.1. Taxonomy (NCBI): domain Eukaryota; kingdom Metazoa; phylum Mollusca; class Bivalvia; order Myida; family Dreissenidae; genus Dreissena; species Dreissena rostriformis. The sequence goes on from VMBQ01004843.1 coordinate 40,601, forward strand.
GGGCAATATAGTTTTTGACCCCGCTTGACATTGAAACATGGCATTTTCATTGTCAAGTGAAACATTGTGACTAAGTTTCATCATGACTGAGTCATAAATGTGGCGCCTAGAACGGAAACAAGTTTTCAAAGATTTGACCTGGTGACCTAGTTTATGGACACCCATGGCCCAGGTTCCAAAACGGCCTACATATTGTCAAGATAAACATTCTGACAAAGATTTATCAAGATTGGGTCATAAATGTGTCTTCTACAGTCATAAAAAGTTTTTCTAAGATTTGACCTGGTGACCTAGCTAAAGGATCCACAGGATTTTTCTACGATTGGATCTGGTGACCTAGTTTTTGGATGCACATGACCCTGATTAAAACTCAGTCTAGATATTGTAAAGAGAAACATTTTAACTAAGTTTCATCAAGATTGTGTCATAAATGTGCCTCTAGTGCGGTTACAAGCTAACAAGGGACAAAATTGTCACAAAACCAGGTTTTCAATTAGAAAAAAAAAGTCTGATAAAGGGAGACAAGTCAAAATGTGCATTGTTACTGATTGTTGGCCTTAAGATCATCTAGATAAAACTTGTGACCAAGTTTGGTGAAGATCAAAAGTAAACTACTTCAATTAGAGAGCGGACATCATTCTGAATATTTAAAACGCACTAAGTGACCCCATGACCTAGTTTTATACCCGGCAAGGCCCATGTTCGAACTCGGCCTTAAGATCATCTAGATAAAACTTCTGACCAAGTTTGGTGAAGAACGGATGAAAAGTACTTGAATTAGAGAGCGGACACCATGCTGAATGTTAAAAAACGCACTAAATGACCCAATGACCTAGTTTTTCACCCGGCATGACCCATATTCAAACTTGACCTAGACATCATCTAGATACAACTTCTGACCAAGTTTTGTGAAGATCGGATGAAGAAAAATTGAAATAGAGAGCGGACACAAGCTTATTCCGCCCGTCCCCCAGCAAGCCCGCCCGCATTCGCCAATCTCATAACCAGTTTTTTTCCTTCAGAAAACCTGGTTAAAAATTGACGCCATACAAGGAAGACTGAAAAAAACATTGGAGTCTTATTATATCTACATATTACTTTTTTCTTTGATCTGCATTAATTTCTGATATCTTCATTCATCAGCAGGCAGGTTGGTCCACATAGGTGTATCATAAAGAGATCAAACACTTACGTACATGAAAAAAGTAATTGTACTTTTTCGAATGTTGGACTGAAGATAAACATGTTTCTTCATCTGTCAGCTTATAACAATATCCCTAAGAAGTTCAAAAATAGAAGCAACCAAACTATTATTACTGTACAGTCTACCATATCACAACAGTGACAGATCCAATATCTAAGGAGATATGGTATTGAGTTGTATAAGGCTTTCATAGCATTATTTAACCCTTTGCATGCTGGGAAATTTGTCGTCTGCTAAAATGTTGTCTGCTGAATTTCTAAAATTAGCATTTTCTTTGAGTTTTTTTCTAAGACCACTATCAGAATAGCAAACAGTTTGGATCCTGATGAGACGCCACGTTATGTGGCGTCTCATCTGGATCCAAACTGTTTGCAAAGGCCTTCAAAATCCGGTTCCAGCGCTCAAAGGGTTAATAAATGACATCGTAATGGAAATGACATTCAGCAATTGATAATACTCGCTACTGAAATCCACAAAAAGAAACATTTCTCGGGCTACATTTCTTTAGCCAAAGTTGTGAAAAAATCACTCTCATTTTGGATGTTGTATGGGGTTTTATAAAGAAAAAGTTGTAGCCAAGTATAATTTTCTTTAGCCAGATTTGCTTATTTGTAGCCATTGGCAAATTTTGCAAACTGCAGCGTAAGTCCAAAAGTGTTAACCATCTTATGGTCTCCAAGAAATAGTGTAAACCAAAATTCTGTGTACTCAGTTGTCCGCAATTTGTAAAACAGTTTATATACTGCTCCTGCCCAATTTTATATAGCAACTTCTTAATATCAGCTGAAATACAAAAAAAAACAAGCTTCTGTGTTTCAAAACTATATTTGTGTACAGTGACCAATTTTAGTTGCCATTACAATCATGACATTGTTTCCATAAAACATACATTTACAGACATTTATAGCCCCAGTTTTCAGTGACAGAAATGTCAATCTCATGTATACTGTTGCTACCCAGGGTCTATCCTATACATTTGTAAATGTATTTCAAAATTCTAATTCTTCACTTTTTAACCAATATTCATACACACATAATTAACAAAATAACAATGCATCTGATAAATGTTGATGCATTTGTTAAAATACAGCAAATGTGCTCACAACTGTGACTTCATTTTGATCATTTTCATTTTGTCATTTTATGTTTAAGTGTTGTTTTCAGCCCTCTTCCTTTGTTTATTTATGAAAAAGAAAACTGCAGAAATGATGGGATAAATAGAACATCAGCAGTGATATTTTTACAAATTTTCTCATCTGAGTCCTAGGACTCGATAACTTGCAAATCAACAAGTACCTGAATTTTAGAATGAGTCCAAATATTAAACGAAATTATTTTATCAGAAATTTCAAAGCATTTTTGGGACTCACATAACTCGAAACTTTGCATCCCTAGAGGTTTTTGTGAGTCCAGGACGCAGGAATCGCAGGTAAAACAATCACTGACCAGGAAAGTTTTGAACACAGATAAGTTTATTTGCTTTGCATAAAAACCTGAGCCTCCCTCCAAGGCTTGTGGTTAGGGTTTTCTAAGCCTTGCAAAACAAACTTGTCTGTATTCAACACTTAACTAGTTTTCTCTATTAAGATTGCCCTTGGAATACCTTGTCTGCTTTATGGAACTCTTAGGCGTACACTGAATATTGGAAACCATGAAACTGGGGAAAATTAACCAATTGTTTTAATGAATAGAGTGACATTTGTCTTTAACTCTTTAAACATATTTTTTTTTTACATGTAATAGGAAGTGTAATTTTTATAATAAGTGACAACAAATTTGAACAGGTGTGGCTTTTCTTATAAAGCAATAATTAAATCAATGCTTCACCAGGGCTCAGTATCAAAATTCTCAAACTTTGAGCTCATTTCAGAAGATAAGATCTGAGTTTGCACTCAGCTGAGTATAGCCCTTTGAGCGCTGGAACTGGATTTTGAAGGCCTTTGCAAACAGTTTGGATCCAGATGAGACGCCACAGAACGTGGCGTCTCATCAGGATCCAAACTGTTTGTTATTCTGATAGTATTCTTTAAAATAAATCGACGAAAATGCTAATTTTAGAAATTTAGCAGACAACATTTTAGCAGACGACAAATTTCCCAGCATGCAAAGGGTTATAGAATGAGTATCAGCTCACGAACAATCTCAAATATCAGCAATTAGAATATGCATTTAATGTATTCCTCCTCAAACTCAGGGATGAGTCGGACTCAAAACTTCTGTGAACACCGTCCTAATTGAGCATGATGATCAATCTCAAAAATGGAGAGAAAAACTTGAAGTTGAGTCAGAATATAGACTTAAGTATGCTTGTGATACTCGGCCCTGTGTCCGTATTCAACAACCCATTCTTAGACTTAAGAATAAAGAATAGACTTAGAACCAATAAAAATACGTCCAGCGCTTGAATACAAACAGGCAACCAGTGGTGTTTATGTCCGTAAAAGAATGTTCTACATGAAGAATGAATTAGATAGAGACAGTTAATGTCAAGTTTGACAAAAAACTAAAGCAATTTTTGAATCATCAAATTTAAAGAATATTCTTTATTCTAAGACGTAAGTCTAAGAATTGGTTGGTGAATACGGGCCCAGACATCATTGTGAAAAACTGGCAGATCTGTAGCCATCATAGTACAACTTTTCTGTTCCCATGTTGATAATTCCAGGTGAGTGATTATCTCAGTAAATATTCATAGGGAACAGATGCATTTCATCTGCTGAAATTATTGTCCCACTTCACACATGCTAGGCAAACCCTCGCCATGAAACGTTTTTGTTACAATTTCATTATTAATATGATGATTAATTATGAGATATTGGCAGTATAGATATCAAAATAATATATTTATGATCCTTTTATGTTGTTCATTAAGTAATGGCTCTCTGATTATCAAAAGTAATCTAGATTTTAGATTTGTTTTTATTTTTGATGCTTTAAAAAAAATGCCCAGATTAATTATTACTGATAATACAATACTATCCAGCTCCAACAGAGGGGACCAATAAAAGTGCATTCAAATAATGTGGAGTGAAAATAATGTGAATCATGAGCAATTAACTCTGGTTAAACAAAATACAACTCAAAGCTAACATCATGGTCTAAGTTACCTCCCATACTTAATAATCATAATTTACACAGTGCTGTATTATGTGAAGTTATAATGAGACATAAGCCATGTATGTAACACTGTTCTGTATGTAAAACTGTTCTGTATGTAACACTGTTCTGTACTTAAAACTGTTCTGTATGTAACATGGTTATGTATGTAACACTGTTCTGTACTTAAAACTGTTCTGTATGTAACATGGTTATGTATGTAACACTGTTCTGCATGTAACACTGTTCTGTATGTAACATTGTTTTGTATGTAACACTGTTCTGTACTTAAAACTGTTCTGTATGTAACATGGTTATGTATGTAACATTGTTCTGTATGTAACATTGTTCTGTATGTAACATTGTTCTGTATGTAACAATGTTTTGTATTTAACATTGTTCTGTATGTATCACTGTTCTGTATGTTACACTGTTCTGTATGTAACAAGGTTATGTATGTAATATTGTTTTGTGTGTAACATGGTTCTGTATGTAACATTGTTCTGTATGTAACACTGGTCTGCATGTAACACTGTTCTGCATGTAATATTGTTTTGTGTGTAACATGGTTCTGTATGTATCATGGTTCTGTATGTAACACTGTTCTGTATGTAACACTGTTCTGTATGTAACATTGTTCTGTATGTAACACTGTTCTGTATGTAACATTGTTCTGTATGTAACACTGTTCTGCATGTAACATTGTTCTGTATGTAACATTTTTCTGTATGTAACACTGTTCTGCATGTTACACTGTTTTGTATGTAACATTGTTCTGTATGTAACACTGTTCTGTATGTAACATTGTTCTGTATGTAACATAGTTCTGTATGTAACATTGTTCTGTATGTATCACAGTTCGGTATGTAACACTGTTCTGTATGTAACAAATTTCTGTATGTTACATTGTTCTGTTTGTAACATTGTTATGTATGTAACACTGTTCTGTATGTAACACTGTTCTGTATGTATCACAGTTCTGTATGTAACACTGTTCTGTATGTAACAAGGTTCTGTATGTAACATTGTTCTGTATGTAACATGGTTCTGTATGTAACAAGGTTCTGTATGTAACACTGTTCTGTGTGTAACATTGTTCTGTATGTAACATGGTTCTGTATGTAACATGGTTCCGTATGTAAACTGTTTTCTGTAGGTAACACTGTTCTGTATGTAACACTGTTCTGTATGTAACATGGTTCTGTGTGTAACAAGGTTCTGTTTTTAACATGGTTCTGTTTTTAACATGGTTCTGTATGTAAACTGTTCAGTATGTAACACTGTTCTGTAATATTGTTCTGTATGTCACATGGCTCTGTATGTAACATGGATCTGTATGTAAACTGTTCTGTATGTACCATTGTTATCTTTGTAAAATTGTTCTGTATGTAACATGGTTCTGTATGTAACATGGTTCTGTATGTAACATGGTTCTGTATGTAACATGGTTATGTATGTAAACTGTTCTGTATGTAACACTGTTCTGTTTGTAACATTGTTCTGTATGTAACATTGTTTTGTATGTAACATGGTTATGTATGTAACATGGTTATGTGTGTTAACTGTTCTGTATGTAACACTGTTCTGTTTGTAACATTGTTCTGTATGTAACATTGTTTTGTATGTAACACTGTTCTGTATTTAACATGGTTCTGTACGTAACATGGTTCTGTATCTAACATGATTCTGTATGTAACACTGTTCTGTATGTAACATTGTTCTGTATGTAACATGGTTCTATATGTAACAAGGTTCTGTATGTAACATGGTTCTGTATGTAACATTGTTCTGTATATAACATGGTTCTGTATGTAACATGGTTCTGAATGTAACATGGTTCTGTCTGTTACACAATCCTGTATGCTACATGGATCTGTATGTTACCTGATCTGTAAATAACATGCCTCTTTAAAAAAAAAATGTAACCTGGTTCTGTATGTTACAGGGATCTGTATCAACCTGGTTCTTGCACATAGTGCCCCAGTTACCCACCTGGCACACAGAGGATATTGTAGAGCTTGATCAGAGCGTATTTTGCTGCCTCCTGTTTAGCCATCTTCTTGTTTTTACCAACGCCCGTATACGTCTGGTTTTCAATCTCCACGGCAACGGTCCAGCACTTGTTGTGGGGGTCACCAGTCTCTGACAGGGTCTCGTACTTGAGATCTGAATGAAAGGTTACACACAATCAGGGATGTCCATAGATTTGAAGACAAGGAGTCACAAGACCTTGTACTTGAACATTTCAAGGGACTCTCCTACCTATTTAGTTTCAAGTTGATAACTCTTTGAGGTTTCAAGGAATATTCCGGACTAAATTCAACTAGTACAAACACTTTAAGGCAAAAACTAAATTTTAAGACAAAAATAAGTAAAGGGAAATGACTCTAAAAAAAGACGAGCAAGAGTTATGGTTTTTGTGCTATCGATCATCCCCTCAAGGAGATTAAACAACCTATCCATTTTCAAGTTGATAATTCTTTTATATTATGAGATATGCTCTGGACAAAATGAAGTTTACAAATTAACAAAGAGCGATTATTCACGGGCCATAACTCAAAACAAGTCTGGTGGGATTTGGCTTGTTATTAATCTTGGCCTCCATTTTATGTTTATAAACATTTTCTGAAAGTTAGGTGACGATCCACAGAAAACTTGATGAGTTAGAAAGCGGAAACCAAAAAAGTAGGAATACCTGACATACTGACAAACAGACATTGCAGAAACAATATGCCTCTCTTTAGGAGTTTGGGGGGCATGAAAATACTTTTAAACTTTTTTAAGTCTAATAAATTCTAGTCATGATCAATTTTTTTTTCCTACTTTGGGACCCGCTGAATATCGGCACTTTCCCCTAGGCGCAATTTTTTCCCCTTTTTAAAACATTATATATATATTATATAATATGTTAAATTGATATTTTAAGACTTTTCTTATTTTCCCCCCAAATCTGGCATTTCACACGATTTTTCCCGCCTGATAAAGGCCAGGCCCTTCCCCAAAACCAGATAAAAAACCCTGTGAACAAAAATACTGGAAGGCCGCCTTACTTTTCAGTTTCTCGTTGAGGAGCATGGTGGGGTTCTTGTTGGAGATGGTGGGAAGGTTCTCTGCCCCCTGGTTCCCTTGATTGGAATAGGACAGATCTTGGGTCCCTTGATTGGAATAGGACAGATCCTGGGTCCCCTGATTGGAATAGGACAGATCCTGGGTTCCCTGGTTGGAATAGGACAGATCCGGAATCCCCTGGTGGATCAGGCTGGGGGCAGCATTCTCTGCCTTGGCAAGGGCCACCGCCTGATCTACAAACACATGATGTCTATTATTAAAAATAATTTACGACTAAGCGTTGATTATTGAGGTATTATTCAACAGTTTGGAGTTCCAATTCATATTAATTAAACCATGAGAGCGATAGGACACATAATGATGTTAAGCAGTTTGAGGAAAAAATGAAATACGAGTTCTAGTTAGATACATTTTTGCAACATGTTGAGCCCATTCATAATTGTAAATCATGCCTGTAATTTCACAAGCGGCAGAATGTACATGTTTGACCTTTGATCTTTAGACTGTGACCTTTGAGGTTGAGAGAAATGTGTTATGTGCGATATGCCTCTCCTCATGGTGAACATTAGAGGTAAGTTATCTTAAAATTGCATGAATAAATGAATAACCAAGCTACGATCCAGACTAGCTCTAAAGCACGCAAGCTTTCCGCAAACAGGCCCAACAAAAATTATTGGAACAGACAACCTTGCAAATTGATATAAAATTTAGTTGACAACATAAGGATTCTGACATTGTTGCAAATATTTCAGGATACCTCAATTAACAATATTTGGTTCCACCCAAAAATATTAAATTATGGTATGTTTGCAAAAGGTAGAAAACACTCACATCATCAAGGATTTGACAAGATTTCACTTAAAACTTCATGACATATATCAGACAAAAAATATGGAAAGCTCAAGAATAATCAATTCCAAGATTGAGTCATTTTCCCCTGACTTACCTGATGACATCGGGGGGAACTTTCCCTCCTCCACCTTAACCTTCACGTCATTCTCCATGCCCATCCCGAGTTTGCCGGCTGCAACAAACCTAGGCCCGGGCATTGCTGGCATCTTCTTCGCCTCAGTCTTTATATTGACCGGAGTGGGCGCTGTGGGGGGAGAACAGGCTAGTTGGAGTTTGGTAGTAGTTGTTTATTGATGATTTCAGTATTTGTACACACAAAAAACTCGCACAAAAACAAGCGGGCCATGATGGCCATGGATAGCTCGCCTGAATTCACATTGTGATACTAGAGCGATTGCAGCGATTGAAGCTGGGTTATTGTTTAGAATTTTTACTATTTCCATTAAGAACAAGGATATCAGTAAAACTGATGGATGCTCCCCGATGATGCTTTGTCGATATATGGGTTAATTATGTGATTTTTTTTTAAATGTGACCTTGAGAAAATCGATTATTACCCTAGGTGACCTTGACCCCAGTGACCTCAAACCTCATCAAAAGGTAAAGGTACATGCAAGGTACCTACATCCCAAATATGGAAGAGATCGGTAAAATATTGAAGGCGCTATGAGAAACTGTAACAAAAGTGTGATGGAAGGAAGTACGGAAGTACAAACTGGCAACTATATGCTCCCCATATATATGGGGAGCATAAAACATGTTTCCCCAACGGAGGGAGACATTATGACCAATGAGTAATGATGTAAACTAGAGCTTTGTCAGAGACGTGACGTATACCCCCACATGCTGCATTGACACAGAATATTTTGCATGCTGTCTTCACAAAACAAGAGAAGCTTATTTATGGCGATTTTTAAGAATTATTATGCCATTATCATTTATGGCCATTTTGACCTTTGAACTTGTGAATTCTTTCGCATGACACGCCATCCAATGACTGAATAAAATTAATGTACAGAGTCATTTTAAAATCTCACAATGAATTCAAATCTCACAATGAACGACATAGGTATGGCCTGGACAAGCTGATTTATGGCCATTTTTGACCTTTGAACCCAAAGTGTGACCTTGACCTTGGAGATATCGACATTATTCTTTCGTGCGACACACCGTCCAATGATGGTGAACAAATGTACCAAATGATTTAAAATTTCAAAATGAACAACATAGTAATGGAACAAGCTCATTCATGGCCATTTTTTATCTTTGAACTCAAAGTGTGACCTTGTCCTTGGAGATATCGACCTACTTCTTTCGCGCGACACACAGTCCAATAATGGTTAACAAATTTGCCAAATGATTTTAAAATCCCACAATGAACGAAATAGTTATGGCCTGGACAAGCTCATTTATGGCAAATTTACACCTTTGAACTCAAAGTGTGACCTTGACCTTGGAGATATCGATGTAATTCTTACACGTGACACAATGTCCCATGATTGTAAACAAATGTGCCAAATGATTTTAAAATCTCACAATGAACGACATAGTTATGGCCCCAACAAGCATTTTACCTTTGAACTTAAAGTGTGACCTTGACCTTGGAGATATCGATTTAATTCTCTCGCGCAACACACCGTCCAATGATGGTGAACAAATGTACCAAATGATTTTAAAATCTAACGATAAATGACATAGTAATGGTCCGGACAAACTTTCTGTTTAAAACGCACTTAGTGACCCCGTGACCTAGTTTTTGACCCGCCATGACCCATATTCAAACTTGACCTAAACATCATCTAGATACAACTTCTGACTAAGCTTGGTGAAGATCGGATGAAATTTCGGAACAGACAGACAGACCGACAAAGTGACTCCTATATAGCCCCCATTACCAATGGTAATTGGGGTAAAATAAAAGACAGTGACCCTATAATGTTGCATACCAAAAACCGATCACTAGGGCCGTTTGGTGCCAGGCCCAATTTTTTAAGTAATTTTTGTTGTAACATCAATATTTAACATGTGACACATGGGACATGTGTCGTAACATCAATATGTAACATATGACACATGGGGCATGTGCCGTAACATCAATATGTAACATGTGACCCATGGGGCATGTGTCGTAACATCAATATGTAACATGTGACCCATGGGGCATGTGTCGTAACATCAATATGTAACATGTGACCCATGGGGCATGTGTCGTAACATCAATATGTAACATGTGACCCATGGGGCATGTGTCGTAACATCAATATGTAACATGTGACCCATGGGACATGTGTCGTAACATCAATATGTAACATGTGACCCATGGGGCATGTGTCGTAACATCAATATGTAACATGTGACCCATGGGACATGTGTTGTAACATCAATATGTAACATGTGACCCATGGGACATGTGTTGTAACATCAATATGTAACATGTGAC
>VMBQ01004843.1:59398-89751 GCA_007657795.1 Dreissena rostriformis
TGATATTTTTTTTTTTTTTTTTTTTAATTGGGAAATATGTCATCAAGATTCGATTGGGAACGGGTCCGTTTGCTTTGGGAATGCCTCTGTTAAGGAGGCGCAGACAGTGCTGAAAAACCGCTGTTAAAGCATATATATTCTGAAAATAAAACGTTTTTTTCATGCACTTTAATTTTCTGTATAATCTGAAATTCATTACTAATTCCAGTTTGGTCCAGATGTTTGTAACTTCAATGTACATCACATTCACGCTTGTGTAGTGCGACACACAATAACCCCACTTTCCAAACATCAAAGACATGATGCCAGCTGTCAATCACTTTCTTCTTGGTAATCATATGAGCCAATAAGTGATCATGCAGCCAAATACAAGCCATCCCCCACATGAAGGTGTATATAATAACAGTACATGTCACAGATCAATACTGCCCTATCTCAATGACCCCAGTGCTGTAGATACAGCGTAAACAACTTGTATTTAGTTATGAGAACAAGTTTCCACATTTTGTAAAAATGCACTACCAATTTTTTTACCAAAAGTAAAGATCTTAGGGTTTTCTGCACTACAAAGTTTTTATTCAGCAATCAAATATTGCATCCTTTCCGCGATATGATGGAACTGTAGTGTATTGACCTTTCAGAAACGTTTTTTCATATCAGCCTCTTGCAATTTCTAATTCACACATATTTAAAGGACAAGTGCATGTGTTTGCATGACAAGTGAATAGTGTAAAGCGCTCGTCCTGCAGGATTAGTGCATTATTTAAATATTTTTGTCCCCTGCCCCACCCACTGCTACCCCCTCCCCCAGTTCTTTCCCCCCCTTCCCCCAGCTGCTACTCCCTCCTAAAATTCTTATACTTTTACATAATTTTTTATGAGTAGAAAATAAATACAAATATCCAATCTCTTTTTCCTTTTGTTATGGTGTATAACAAATGGAAAAGTTTGAGGGTTTTGGAAATCAGCTGGGGGGGGGAGGGGTAGCAGTTAGGGGGAGCAACTTATGCCAAGTGCCTGTGATTTCCAGGTAATTATAATTAAACAGTGATTACAAGATAAATTGGACGTGTCAAACATTTCAGTTAGATTTTCAAATTGTTCGCAGTTTCATGAAATCTATGACGGACAGATTTGTCAAGTGTTCTTTTAAGCCTTCCTGAAGAAGTTTCAAAGGTTTAAATATATAAAAAAAAATACTTGTTATTATATTCTTTAGTGTTTTATGATAATGTTTAATTAAACATGTGTAATGACTGAATAGTTCAAAAGGGCCCCTGTCCGGGGAAAGGGCTTTGTTTGTTTTATTTTAAACATTTTCTAACATAGTAATATAGTATTGAATAATTAAAACAAGAGATGTGTTTGTCAGAAACACAATGCCCCCTAATGCGCCGCTTTGATATTTTTTTTGACCTTTGACCTTGAAGGATGACCTTGACCTTTCACCACTCAAAATGTGCAGCTCCATGAGATACACATGCATGCCAAATATGAAGTTGCTATCTTCAATATTGCAAAAGTTTTGACAAAACTTTAATATTGGTTAAAGTTTTGGACAGACAGACAGGCCAAAAAACAATATACCCCCTTTTTTTAAAAAGGGGGCATAAAAATATGTTCATATTGAAATTTGTATTAGTTTTTATCGAAAATGTATAACTTTGTGAAGGATTTTATAAGTTCTTTGATATTAAGTACAGTCAATCTTGTATTTAGAGACCACTCAATGGAGTAACCAAAAGTGGTCTCTTTATAAAATGGTCTTTCAATTTTGTTCTAGATCAATCTTTCAATATTTATTTTAAGGTACTGTAGAAATTTCAACATGAGCATTCATAACAGCATTTAAAGCTTTAAAACATAAAAAAAGGTTTGTACATGTATGTCACATGTTGTTATCGTCAAGTAAATGAATTATTACACACTTAACATGAACAATTTTGCAGCATTGCCAGCAGCTATAGCGCTGATCGTCGTGGTTGGCTGGAGACGGCAATGGTGGGAGGTGCAGCCTGGCAGGCTTCGAGTCTTCATGCTGGTCGGGTGCTTCATACAGCTCGCTGGGGTGTGTGGCTTCGTTACATACCTCACGCTGGCAATAACCAAGAAGCAGGGTAATTAGGCTATTCTTTACATTTTTATGCCACAGCTATGTATTAAGACTTGTGGCAGCAAAAAATGAATAAACCTCACCTCTTATTTTTATTTACCGGAACCATAATTACTTCAATTAATTTTGTGTCCGAAAACTTGCACACAAGTGCAAGTGATCTATGGCTCCATGCTCAACATACATTTTCAGGGCTAGTAATCTACGGTGAGGGTTACTACCTAGCCTGTGTATGGTGCTTCATGACATGGAAGTGGGCCTTTCTGTTGTTCCTGTACTCACGGCAGTACTGGCGTGCCTACAGCAAGGAGAGGCGGGCTCTCACAGGCCCTGACCAAGACACGACCGTCAACTATGGAACCTAGCCCTAGGATTTGAACAGAAAGTTTAATGCATGTGCGTATAGTGTTGTCCCAGATAAGCCTGTACAGTCTGCACAGGCTAATCAGGGACAACACTTTTCACCTAAACTGGATATTTGCTCAAAAGAGACTTTCTTTAAACAAAAAATATCATAAAAGCCAAAAGTGTTCTCCCTGATTAGCCTGTGCGGACTGCGCAGGCTAATCTGGGACGACACTGTACGCACATGCAAGATAAAATTGCTGAAAATAAAAAATGTGTAAAAACTCCTTAGAACACTGGGTGCTACAACAGTTTCTGTTAAATTTAACAAAAAAAATGAATTCTTCAACAAAATTTCATATTTATATAACAAATTGAATCAACAATTTGGCTCTACTACTTTTTTATAAATGAACCAAATGTGGCTGATGTTACGTCTAATGACATACATAATCATGTGAGAAAGGTAGTTATCTTAAATACCTTTACGGGCATTAATACAGAATTTGTCTTCACACAGGCTCCCATAATTGAAAGGATTTCTCATGAAGTCCTAATATGAGCGCTAAATCAAATTCTTGTCAGTCTCTAAAGTGGATATATTTGATAGCTAATTGTTTGTGCTTTTTTATATATTTTCTTAATGTTTTACATTACCTTTTAGAAAATGCATTTGGTGGATATTATTTGATATTGATATTGTTCTTTTGTGTTTATTGTGTGTACAGACATTAACAAATACATGTACCAGTAGTCTATCACAGTGTCATGTAGATCTTAGACATTTAAAAATGGTGTAATTAGTCATGGTAAACAGGGTACTGTTGATACAATTGGAATTAAGATATTGAAAGTTTTATTCCATCGAATTGTCTTTCTGATAAATATCCATGTTAAAGGAATGCCCTGAACAAAAAAAAATCTAGTAAAAAAAATATTATTTCTTTGGTCTTGTTTACTTGTTATATCATTATTTCGTTGAATACTCTGATAACTGTGCAAATAATGATTATGTGATATTTGGTTTTCACAACAAATTATGCATTTTTCATATTGATTGTTACAATTTTTTGTGGTGGTGCAATGTATTGCTGGTACAAAATGAAGCAACCACTTCGATATAGTGTGATTTTTAAATCTAAAGTATATGCATGTGTTATTAGTTTATTTTGTGATATTTAATATATATTCTATTCATATCTGTATAATTATGTCAACAAAGGTTTTATCTTTCGATGAGGGTAAATGTTTACAGTCAAAAGTGTTAATTGTTGATGGAATGCAATAAAGGTGATGGTTATATTGCTTTCTGTCTGTTCAGTACAATAATAGACCTTTTGTCATCACCAGTATTGTTTCTGTATCATGAAATAAAACACAGTTCCAGTACCTCAAAAACTTATAGATCCAGAATGAGTCGTATTTCTAGAGGTAAGTAGCTGCAGGTGTAAAACATGATTACTGTTAACACATGGCCATTTAAAGAAGCCTTTGACAGTATTAAAGGCAACAGAGGAGTCTCCCATAATTGAAAACCCCTATCAATTAAATATTGTGCATGTCCTACATATTGCCCTTCATCTGAACATATGTAATGTTTCATAGTATAATGTTATGTCCATCAGTCACCATAGTATTGTTTTAGATATTGTGATGGATGGCTGGTGGGCACCATCAGTAGACATTTCAAACATCCGAAATCTTAAACTGCAAGGCTAAGAGGTTTTATATTTGGCATATTTTGTATGTAACATTGTAAAGTGGTCCTCTACTAAGTCTGTTCAAATCATGCCCCTAGGATCATGGTTTATTATATACATGTATAGAAAAATAACTAATTTATCTTCTCTTTAGCAACAATGTTCAGAGGTGATATATTTAAGTGTGATGCCTTAATCTGCTACCTTCCTTAATGTGCATATCAAAAAAGGTCAATTATGTTTTTGCTCGTCTTAATCAATACAAACACATTCCTTGACATTACCGACATATCAATAAAAAAAAAAATTCAACATAAAAAAATGTGCATTTGTGCATGGGAATTAAATAAAGATTAATAGAATATTTAACCTAATATAAACCACCAACAAGGTCTGTTGCTTTCTTCTATCCTTGTGAAATTGCATGTGAAATTGAATTGTTATGGACTAAACTTGCTTCACTAAAACATGAACATGTGTGGCAGTCTAGTAAGCTCAGTAGGGTTTATCCTAACCTAGTCAGCAAGGGGTCCAATGATCCAAGACTTGCGGCACAATGTTCTCGCACAAAGACGCTCAATTGGTTGTTGTCAGCTCAGATACTACTTAAATATACTACAAAGTATCCCGGAGTATGGTTGGATGCCCTGAAGAGTATTTTTTGTACCCCGGGTACTTTGTAGTATACTAAAGAGTACCCGGGGTACTTTTAAGTAGTACCTGAGCCAACAAGGACCAATTGAGCAACTACGATTGGTCATTGTTGGCTCAGTTATTACTTAAAGGTTACCCAGGTAATTTTAAATTTACTACAAAGTACCTCAGAATATGGCCTGGAACCTTTTAGTAATTTTCGTACCCAGGGTACATTGTAGTTTACTTACATGAGAACCCAGGGTACTTGTAAGTGGTTACTGAGCCAACAATGACCAATTGAGCCCCAGTGACAGAAGACACAATGTTCTTGCCTAGTGACAGAAGACACAATGTTCTTGCCTAGTGACAGAAGACACAATGTTCTTGCCAAGTGACAGAACCACTATGGTTGAGTCTCAATTGTGAAAAAATAGTGGAAAAGGTCAATTTAAGTTCCAAACTAGAACCGAATGACCAAATATGACCAAATATTTTATTTAGACATTAGAAGTAGTTTGTTAAAACCTGCTACACTACTGATGCAGAAAAGTAAACAGTAAGTAGATGATAAAGAATGTTTAATCCAAACAGATATTACATTTGGTTATAATCTATTATTATAGAAACAAGCAAATTTGTTGAATTGATATCCCCCGCCAAACTAGAGCTTTGTCACAGAAAAAAGCATTTTTTCGAGAAACAAAGGGCCATAACTCCATTATTAACCAATGGTGTACAATGCCATTTGGCGTGCATCATCCTCTTATCCATATATATACTCATACCAAGTTTCAATGAAATCCGCCAAAGCACTTCCAAGATATGGCTCTGGACACAAAAGTGCCGGACCGACGGAAGGACGGACGGACAACGCCAAAACAATATCCCTCTGCCTTTTGCAGGGGATAATAAATGCATTGAAGATCATAGCTACATTATGAACCAATTATTCAAACAACAACAAATAAACATGACTTAATAAATAAATTTATTTGGATTTGATCCATCAACAACAAAAAACAAGCACACTGTACATGTATAACATTTGAATATAATTCTATCTATATGTAATCAATGTACACAAGGCGTTCCAAGAAACAGCTTTATCTCTTGGAAGATTTGTTTTGCCTTGAAGTCATGGCCTTGATTTTGAGCCAACCAGACTTCTGGACTTCTGAATGAATGTTAATAATGAAGTGTAAACTAGTGACCTTCAAGTGTAACATTGACCGTCTGTGTGACTTACTCATGCCTTCTTTACATCGTCTCAATGACCTCCACATTGTGGCCAAGTTTCATGAAAACCCTTCAATGAGTCTCAATGACCTCCACATTGTGGCCAAGTTTCATGAAAACCCTTCAATGAGTCTCAATAACCTAGACAGTGTGGCCAAGTTTCATGAAAACCCTTCAATGAGTCTCAATAACCTAGACATTGTAGCCAAGTTTCATGAAAACCCTTCAATGCGTCTTGATGTCCTAGACATTGTGGCCAAGTTTCATGAAAACCCTTCAATGCGTCTCAATGACCTAGACATTGTGGCCAAGTTTGATGAAAATCCTGCAAAGGGAATAGGAGATATTGATCAAACATGAAAAGGGAGGCTCAAACTTTTGACCTTGAAGAACAACCTTGACCTTGAGATGGCATGACCCACTCGTGCCTACTGCGCATAGAGACCTCCACATTTGAGGCAAGTTTCATGAAAATCCTTCAAAGGGTATTGAGATAAGGAGCAGATATGAAGGTGTTATGGACAGATTGATAGACAAAGAAAGTCAATTCCTTTAATCCCCAACCCACCTTGTGGCAGGGAATAAAAATATTCATGTAGATATAATCAACACATTGAAAAAGTGAATCATTTGCAGAAAATTTAATACAAATGCATCAACATAAAAGGAATGTCAATCACAAATCACAGATATCTATTAAACAAGTATAATATGAAAGACTCGCTGCTTGAGCTATTGTGCACTCAAATTCAATACTGTAAAGTGTACATTGTACACTGAAGCCTTTCACTTGGATGTATTTGAAACTTATTGAAACCATTGCTATCAATTACTTCATTGAGATCTAACTACATATGAAATTTTAAGTTGATACCTCCATATAGTTTGCAAGACATGCCACACACACAATTTAAATAAAACAAATTAACAATAGGCAATTGCTCTCAAAATATGGAATTATTAAGTGATGTGCATCGCCTCAATTAGATCTACCTACATATTTAGCATCAAGTTGATAGCTCATACAGATTTCAAGAGATGCTCAGGACAAAATTTCAATGCAAAAAAAAATCAAAGGGCAATAACTCACAAAATAGAAGCAATAGTTATGGCTCTTGTGTACTGCACACATGTCACTGAGATCTACCTTCCGATTCAGTTTCAACTTGATTCCTCTTAATTTTCAAGATATGCTCATTACACAATTTACATTAACAAAGAGAAATAACTCTTTAAATATTTAACAAGAGCTGTCACCATAGACATATGCCCCCTTTTTCCAAATTTTTGTAAACCTAAACGCAAAGTGTTTTTCCACATTTTTCAAAACCTAAACGCAAAGTGTGATGGAATTTCAGACAGACGGACAGCGCGATCACTATATGTGTCGTGTTCTGAGAAAACTGGGCAAAATGCTTGTGCGTAAATTGTCATCCCAGATTAGCCTGTGCAGTCCGCACAGGCTAATCAGGGACGACAATTTCCACTTTTATGGAATTTTTCGTTTAAATGATGTCTCTTCTTAGCGGACTGCACAGGCTAATCTGGGATGACAATTTACGCACAAGCATTTTGCCCAGTTTTCTCAGAACACGACACATATGCCCACCTTTGGGGGCATAAAAAGATTTATGAATCCCATGCACTAACTGAGCTTTTGCCTTGATGAGATCTACCCGAATCTACCTGTTAAGTTTGAAGTTGATACCTCTAATAGTTTTTAAGATACGCGACATTCAAGAATGCCCAGTCAGACGACCTCAACCCAGTATCCCCCTTTCCCCTTACAACTTAGATGAGTGGTATAATTTATTGAAAAACAAATTAACTAATCAATCAGCACAATATGAAAAGGATATCAAAATATGTTGCACATGTAACTTTTCTTCATCAACTCAAATGATCAGCTCAGTGCTGTCTATTGTCAGATTTGAACAGATGAGCGTAAGATCAAAACACGCAACTGTATGATAATGAGCAACACCGTACATAAAACTTTCAATGACATGAACACTAGCAAAAAACAGTTCCTTTTCTCAATGGTGAGCTGTCATATTAAGTTTTACTTTGAACGAGGACATGGTGATTTAGTGAGAATACCAGCAAACAGCAGTAAACACTTGAAAACCAGTAAAGCCTTCACAATGTCAGCTAAACCTCAGTCACATCATAATTATTGGAGTGGATTTTCAACTGCAAGAGATTCAATCCCAGTTGCTATGGTGATGTGAAGTGTTGAGGTTGGATCAGTCGGAGTTGGCGGAAGCGATCCCTGAGTCTGGGTTTCCCTCCATGTGTTGATTGTCGTCATCAGACCTGCAAGACAAAGTATGTGACAAGCATAAGGAGAGATCTAATATCGTAACAGGTTCGGGGTGAAAAATCACATCAGTTTTTATATTTTCTATTAATTTGCTGAATCCAATGAATGTTATAGTATAGAATGGAGTTATGTTTTACATAATAGTCTTTTCATTGCCATTAAATACTTGCAAAAATATGATTTTTTTTTTTTAAATAATCTAATTTCATGGTGACCAGTCCATATGCAGCAGGAGGGCGAGCAAACAGGGCCCCACACCCTGCTATTTCATCCTCGATCTTTTGTTTTATTTCTATATTTTGCCATTTTCAACAGCAATCCCATCACATCACATTATCTACTCACACTTGTCCTGTGTAAGCTGGGAAATCAGTTCTAAATGCGAATTCTTATGCCAGTAACTGCCCTATTATAAAACAGACGAGGGCAGGGAACGTACCTCATAATAATTACCAAGTTATGACATTACCCATATAGCAATACCCGTTGAAAAAATTACCAATACCCTATTTAAAATAAGTGACTGGGATGGGAAACAAACCACAATCCTCCAATAAGCAGTCCAGAGATCTTCCAACAAAGCTAACCAGCCTGGTCACCAAGATATAATAGAGAATTTTCTTTATTTTTCAGAATTTCAGCTTGAAATCTTCTTTAAAATTGATAATATAACCATGAAATAAGTTTAATTTTTCCCTAATTGTGTAAAAAAAACGTGACATTTATTCTCTTTTAACATGACTTCCATTTATATTTCCTGGATAGAATCAGTTATCATTTGAATGCTTTTATTCAAGATCCACACATTGAAAGGTAGACATCATACTAGTTACACTAATTGAACTTTCATCTAATATTTGTGAAGCCCTCATGGGGCCACTGCATGGTTCATAGTGTCCGTCCTATACCTGTCTTCATCACTCTCTTCATCCTCATCACTCTCTTCATCATTACTGTCATCATCATCATCCTCATCACTCCCTTCTTCATCCTCCCCAGAGTCATCGCTATCACTGCCTTCACTGCTTTCTTCGGCATCTACAATATCACACCTTATATATTGTATGCATGAAAGAGATTCATTCACAAACATAGAGACTTTTCATAAATCTAATATCTGGAATTCTGAAATTGGTATTTACTGGAATTTGAAACTTTAAATACTTATTACTGTCCTATTAACATAATAACAAAATAAAGAAAAATCCAGATCTGAATTTGGTTTAGTTTATTAAGTCCAAGATTTTTTTAATAATGTCAAATGAATTTACTGAAAATTGAAAAAATAAGATATCAATAGAAAAAGTGACAATGACAAAAAGTATATACAAGTCAGATGTTTTTCCTTTATATTTGGGTCAAGATATGCATATTGTGTTAATCAACAAGTATAAGAAAAGGTATTTTTATTTTTGCTGACAGAACATAGCATTTCAAGTTAGAGCAAAGAAAACATAAACTGCATGCATGTTAATAGTCAACAAATTCTTAAATCCTGTACATGGGATTCAACGTATTTAATATTTAAATCTCCAGAAATCTGATTCGATTTCAAATTTCTTTTAACAGCTTTTGCAGAAAAGATTGTCATGTAAAATGCTGCATGTCATAAAATACATTATTTTTTAAAATTTGGTAATAAGAAAGAAGTTTGTATGCAGACTTAGAAACATTGATGTATTAATCACTAATGGCTGAAGATATAAAGCATTCACACATTAAAACTGTCAGGAGATT
Source organism: Dreissena rostriformis (assembly GCA_007657795.1). Taxonomy (NCBI): domain Eukaryota; kingdom Metazoa; phylum Mollusca; class Bivalvia; order Myida; family Dreissenidae; genus Dreissena; species Dreissena rostriformis. The sequence goes on from VMBQ01004843.1 coordinate 69,489, forward strand.
TGATTCACAAACTTATTAAGAATATTCAGTCGAGGGTTGAGCCTAGAACTTTTGCATCTGACATACATGCAGAAATATATAGGAGTTGCAAAAGTTCGATGCCAACCACTGGCAATGCAAGTAACATTTCTAACTAGATGTAGTAGGGCTGGGATGAGTACCCAGGCATCAGATCAGGTGAATCTGTTCAGCCTTCAACTTGCTAGCACATATCAGCAGCGCTCTGGGAAAAGTGGGCTTAATGCATATGCGAAAAGTGTAAACCAGATCACAGCAGTCAGCACCAGCTAAACAGGGACAACAATATCCACTTTTATGCAATTCTTTGTTTAAAGGAAGCCTCTTCTAAAGAAAAATACAGTCTAAACCTAAAGTGTCATCCCAGATTAGCCTTTTTAGTCCGCACAGGCTAATCAGGAACGATACTTTATGCACACGCATTAAGCCCACTATTTCCAGATCGCTGCTCATATGTATTTCCACACTTAACTTTTATAGCATTTAAGCTTTTCCATAATTTTTAACTCTTTATTTTGAAATATTTACCAGACTTAGATATATTTTAGCCTCTGGAAAAACCGCGCTTTATGCAAGTGCATAAAGTGTCACCCCAGATTAGCCTATGCAAAACGCACAGGGTTGAAAATCTGGGACAAAAATTTCCGGATAGACTGGATTTTTGTCTCTTTTTAGCAAAAATCCAGTTAAGCCGGAAAGTGTTGTTCCTGATAAGCCTGTGCATAACTCACATGCTAATCTGGGACAACACTTTACGCGCATGCATTCAGCAACATTTTCCCAGAGCATGGCTTATACCTAGTGGCTTATGTTTACAATGCATGCCTGAAAGTCAGCTATTCATCCCAGCCCTGCAACTGAACCAAAGAGTGTTAATTTCAACAAATACCTACCTGGATTTCTTATTTTTGCAACTTTTATTTCATCTAAACAAATAAAATATCTAGTTATATAAAATAGAATAAATGGAATAATAAGCAGCTTTAAACATAAGAGGTAATAAATTAAATTCAAGTTGCTTCAACAACTTAGATCATTTAGTCATTAAAAAGAAGAACTGAAATGAAAAAAAAAATATGATAAAAGTGGATTACTTAGCCGTTAATGACAATAACTATAACGAAAAAAAAAATGAAAATTTATGATATTTTATTATTTAGCCATTAATAAGAAACACTGAAATGCAAACTAAATTGAAAAAATTTGTGTTAAAAATAGATTTCAGTTTTCTGGATGAATTTTTGTAAATAAAAGAAATAGGGAAAATAGAAACAAAATGTTCAAGAATACTTTATCGCATACATTACCTTGTTTTATTTTCTCCTGTATCAGAGGAAAGAAGCTAAGAGCCTCTGGATTTTCAGGCTCATAAATCAGAACTAAAACACAAGAATGTTAGGCAGTCATAATTATTACATTAACCAACATCGCCAATATTAAACTGATACTCCTGAACTTTATAAGCATATATGTGGCGTGTTCTGAGAAAACTGGGCAAAATGCTTGTGCGTAAAGTGTCATCCCAGATTAGCCTGTGCAGTCCGCACAGGCTAATCAGGGACGACACTTTCCGCCTAAATTGGATTTTCGCTAAGAAGAAACATCATTTAAACGAAAAATTCCATAAAAGCGGAAATTGTGTGCGGACTGCACAGGCTAATCTGGGATGACAATTTACGCACAAGCATTTTGCCCAGTTTTCTCAGAACACGCCACATATTATATGCTTCAATTCAGGGATCATATTTGTCTGATAATGTGTTATTTAATGTTTAACTACTTCCATTTGATGTTTTTTTACTACAATTTATTTTTAACAATTAAAAGATATGCAATGATATTAGGTTTACTAAAACGTCTTTTTTGTAATTTCTTATATCTTACAAATACTGCATTTTAAAACAAATTATTTAAATAGTTTTTGTAAACTACAAAATGTTTGTTAACATAACACAAAAAAAAACATTTAATCTGCATGCCTGGTTTAGGAGGTTTTGCATAATAAACATTAAAATATAATGGTAAAAATATTTAAAATGTGTACTATTAAACAAATTCGCTATGTGATATCAAGAATGTGAATTTAACCAGTAACAAGGTTTTTCTAAGATTTGAACTGGTGACCTAGTTTTTTGACACACATTACCTATATTAAAACTAGACCTTCATATTGTCAAGATAAACATTCCTTACCAAGTTTCATGGACATTGAGTCATAAATGTGGTTTCTAGAGTGGTTAAAAGGTTTGAATATGAGTTTACCTGGTGACCTAGTGTTGGATGCACAAGACCTTGATTCAAACTTGACCTAGATAATGTCAATTTAAGCATTCTGATCAAGTATCATACGGATTGAATCATAAATGTGACTTCTAGAGTGTTCACAAGGTTTTCTAAGGTTTGAGCAGGTGACCTAGTTTTTGGACATTGCAATCCAGATTCACACTTGGCCTCATTATTATAAAGATTAAAATATCAGACCATGATTGGATGAAAAATGTGGCCCCTATGTAACAGAGGTAACGATCTTAAATTTAACAATATTCAACGCACGACGCCGTTCTCAGGTGAGCTTAACAAGAGCAACGCATAGCAGGTGCCAACGCTCGGCTGTGGGTGCTTGGATTTTGTTTTTTTGACCTTTGACGTTGAAGGTCATCATTGACCTTGACCTTTTCACCACTCAAAATGTGCAGGTCGATGAGAAACACATGAAAAAAACAACAACAAAAAAAAACACAGGTTTTTTGACCTTTGACCTTGAAGGATGACCTTGACCTTTCACCACTCAAAATGTGCAGCTCCATGAGATACACATGCATGCCAAATATCAAGTTGCTATCTTCAATATTGCAAAAGTTATGGCCAATGTTAACGAAGGACGAGAGGGCTATGACAGTACCTTAGGTTTTCTTCGAAAACAGCCGAGCTAAAAAATATACAAAAAAAAGCACAAAACAAACCTACTCATTTTGCACAGCTTTTCTGCACTCTGATAGTCTCCCTGCATCATACTGGACAAGAACTGAAATATTCATAAATTGGAATACTGGTAATGGTGAGTGCACTATTAAAAGTAGAAAAATAAAAATGTCAAGAAACAGATTTCATTAGTTATCTGATTTTCAGCTTTTTCAGAAGGAAGACATTTTCTCTATGTTTAGGCAATACTGAAAGTTCTTAATACATGTAGATGCTTCCACAAATCTTAGTATGTATATGTCATTTTAATCGAATCTTCCTATCTAAAATCACATTTTATGGTTAACCAAATTCAAGTGTAAAATTGTGTGATATGTTTGTATTCATAAATATTTAAACATTAAAAACATATTGGGAAAAGTTTTTTTAAATAAACTGTGGGGCTTGTTTCAGCTTGTCAATGACATAAATAAATTGAAATATTACCCCCGAAAGCTTCTTAATACATCACAAGATGTAAGCTAAAAAAAACAAACATTTTAAATGCACTTGAACCGCGCTTTGGTAAAATATGGCCTAATGCATGTGTGTAAAGTGATAAGCACAGGCTAATCAGGGACAACACTTTCCGCCAGGACTGGATTTTGTTAAGGAGAGACTTCCTTTAAACCAAAATTCCATAAAAGCAGAAAGTGTCATCCCGGAATGCACGAGGATGACACTTTTCACACATGCATTAAGCTCCTTTTTCCCATGGTGCGGCTCATTTAGTCAAGTGTAACCTTTATCTACCTCCATAAGTAGAGCAGTAGGAGCTGTCCCCCTCTCTCCTATAAAGTCCTCCTCCTCCTCACCCTCCTCCTGTTCCTCGCTGCTTGACTCAGCTGCGGCCTCATCTTTCTTCCCACTGAATAGGTTTATTTCGATGTTCAACAGTATTTTAGTCATATCACATCGGTCAGTTAATTTCATTAAACATTTATTCCTGGGCAAGTTGGTGTACCAGTACTGAGTGCACAAACTTATATCCCTAACTGACAACTGTCCTTCTAGAATCAGAGATAGGAGGAGAATGGCTTTGGACTTATTTATGAACAATCCCGACAAAAGCTCTCGGGCATGGCCGCAAATCAAATATGCGATTGTCAGGTCTGTAGTCCAGGGCTCTACCAATTTTGACCTAGCCTGCAATTTCACACTAAAGTGGTAAGCAGCCAGTACAACCCGAGCTGAATACAAAGAAAACTGTTGGTGAACCTTATTTAAGATTAACTTGACAGTTTAGATTAAATATTTCATTATTAAACTCTTCATAACTGTGCTTTTCACACTAACAAAAGGATACATCATGCATACACCATGCATTATTTCAGGTGTATTATAATTGCACACAAGAATGAACATTGGGTGAAACTGTTGTAATCCCCACCCTGCTATGAATTCATGCCATTTTTGCAGATACCTGACTAAATTCAATAAGTTAACTGTCGATAAATTTATGTAGCAATTAATAGATGAAGAGCTGACAATATATATTCTCATCCTTGTAATGTTGTCATTCGCCTTGTTTTAATGTTTGTGGTTCAAATGGTGAAAAAAAACAACCAGACAGACAGTCCAGCCATCTACCAAGTGAACTAACCAGATCAAAATATTGATAAAATAATTAACTTTACCTTTCATCTTTTTCAGTAAGATCACTCAGCAGTGACGCCACAGCTGTCTCTAATGGTCCGTCTATGTGATGACTACTTTTCCCACTCATTGGTTTATCCTCATCAGGTTTTCTCCCCACTGTAACCTCCCGCAAACTGGCCTGCACAGCCCTAGGCGTTGTGCCATCGAATATAAAAGTCCCACTAATCCTGTCTTTTTGATCCCTCTTTGACAAGTCACGAAAATGTTCATTACGATACGTAAAATTTCCGTCCTCAACTTTCCAATCATGCTCGGACTTTCTCAACTGATAATCCTGCTCTTCTGTCTGGTTCTTTCGCTCGATCGCCTCCCTCTCGAGCTCAATTGCATCAAGTTTTCTGGAAATATCTGCCTCAGTTTCGTCTACCCTTGCCGAGCTTAGCGCGGTCATCATGTCCCTCTCACGCTTGTGGATCATGTGTTCTTGCTCTTCAGGGGAAAAGGCTTTTGCCCTAGGAGAAAACTGGTTGCCGTCATCTGCGTCATTGATTGGTAGCCGGCGGGCTTGACTTGCGCTAGAAGTGTGACATTAAACTCAGATTGTTATGCTTTCGATATATGCTTAAAATAGATCAATCACTATCCTATTTATGATCGAACCTATTAAAAACAATCTTAAAGGAAGACATAGCACAATTGTTATATTCCTTCAAATAACTTTGTCAAAAAACAATGCCCACTGACTCTCTTAATAGCTAATCATAATGTTAACACAATACAAGTGCTAATGAAATCAGTTTGTTCTATGTTTTAATTATGGGCAAACAAGATAAAAGTGTTTTCTTTAAATACAAAGCAAGTTTCCACTGTTTACAATCACTGACTACTTGTTTGCAATACAACATACCTTCCGTTAAAGTTGCTAAAGTTGATGTCCACGGGTTCCTTGAAGTCATTCCAATCAATTTCTTCAATGGGTTCATCTCTTTATACAAAAAATAGTATTATTGTATAATTATATGTGTCGTGTTCTGAGAAAACTGGGAATATTGCTTGTGCGTAAAGTGTCGTCCCAGATTAGCCTGAGTCCGCACAGGCTAATCTGGGACGACACTTTCCGCCTAAACTGGATTTTTGCTAAGAAGAGTCATCATTTTAACCAAAAATTCCATAAAAGCGGAAATTTCCGTCCCTGATTAGCCTGTGCGAACTGCACAGGCTAATCTGGGATGTCAATTTACGCACAAGCATAATGCCCAGTTTTCTCAGAACACGACACATATGTGTAAAGAAGACAATGGCGTAATATGAAAGTCAAAATAGTAATACCCACGGACCACTGTGTCACAGGCATGGCAGCCCACATTTTATATGTCACCCATCGTCATGGCTAAGTTCAGGGGCATATAACTCAAGAAAACAGAAAAATGAATCACTACACATTAAAAATTGTGTCTTGCACATCTACACCTTAAGGTGATGACATCCGTGTCTATTCTAGGATTCAATAAAGATGGGAGACTTTTACTGATAATTCTAGTTTTACAAAAATGCATGACATTTTTCCTTCTTTGTCTACATAAAATATTCCCCCTCCCATGCAAATATGGGGTGATCTTCAATAAAAGGGGTTGATTCCCCCCCATCCCTCGTCCTAGAAAAGACACTGTGACATATTTGTAGATTAAATTCTATTGAGAAATGCAAAAGTAGTTCGCTTCACAAACATATAATATATTACAAGGCAACCTTTACTTTGGCTAAGTTCAAGGGCACATAACTCAGGAATTAGAGGATCACTTCACACAATTTTGTATCTACACTTTATGGTGATGACAAAATTTCAAATAAATTGCTTGAGAAATGTTAAGTTGGCTCCACAAACTTGTAACATTTTATGAGGACAACTGACCCACTGACTCATAATACTATCAAAGTTTCATAGCGTAAAGTTTTAAATAAATTGCTTGAGAAATGTTAAGTTGGCTCCATAAACGTATTACATCTTATGAGGACAAACTGTGTCGTGTTCTGAGAAAACTGGACAAAATGCATGTGCGTAAAGTGTCGTCCCAGATTAGCCTGTGCAGTCCGAACAGGCTAATCCGGGACGACACTTTCCGCCTAAATTGGATTTTTGCTAAGAAGAGACTTCATTTAATCGAAAAATTCCATAAAAGTGGAAATTGTCGTCCCAAATTAGCCTGTGCGGACTGCACAGGCTAATCTGGGATGACAATTTACGCACAAGCATTATGCCCAGTTTTCTCAGAACACGCCACAACTGTCAGACTGACTGAGTAACTCATATACTATCAAAGTATAATAATGTTAATCAAAGCATCCTACTTCTCCTCTCTCCGTTTCACAGCCTGCAGTGAGATCTGTTTGGTAGGCGTTGGCGTCCGTCTGGACCCTGACGAGACTGGCCGAGAACCAGGCTGGGGCCTGTATGGAAAACAGGGTACCGGAATAAATAGGGGGGAAATGGGGGGTCTGTTCATAGGGCAAACACATGACACATGGAAAAACAATAAAATTATGAGCAGTTAGTTATAAATTAAATATAAACAAATTGAAACAAAGATCAAATCAACATTATTTTTATATAACTTATATCTCCTGTTAAACTGAACTTTTTCCCTCTGATGATTCTGACAGTTTCATTATCAAACAACAACTCCAGACAGTAACAACCCTATTTCAGCCACAAGAAATCAATATCACGGACCTATTGACAGATTGGAAAATTTATAAGGAAAATTTATAAATTCCAAAATGATTAGAAAACAATTCTATAATACTTGCTATATCTTGACTTAGATTATTGTTTAGTTTAAACATTTATTTTACCATGATTAACTCATTCCATACTACAGCTTTATCCCATGGCAACCCCTATCAGTAAAAGCCTTATCTACCCCTAGATAAGCAGTACCCTGTTTAGCTCTGAATGCCTGACAGATTATTATCTATTTATTGTTAGTGGTGTTTTTAGGTATTGTATTGTTATTTTGTTGACTGATTATAAGACATGTTTGGCATTTTATTATTGTAGTGCCAATAAAGAAAATGAATATGGTCACATTGAAACATTTCAAAATATTGCTTAATTCATAAAATCCAAACAAAAACATTTGATTATTTCCAAAATAATGTATCCAATCCATTATTAATTAAATATTCACATTTTACACATAGAAACTGTTTTAACAAATATTAAAAATCAAATAAGATGGTTATAAAATAAAACAAAATTGATTATTTAAAGATATAAAAACAATCATAAGATATTGTTTATAACAAAAAACTAACATTAATATATAGTAAGCACATTTATGTTTCAATAAAAAAGTAATTTTATTAAATTAATTAACAAAGAAAACAACCAAAATTTGAGAACATCTAATTATGCTTATATTAGAACTTAATAAAATTAAATTGAATACAAATAACTATCCTTATTAAAATAATTAACTATATTTTTTAATACCAAATTAAACAGACGTATTTTTAAGTCATTAGGCATTCAGAGCTACATCCAAGTTGTCGTATATTTACGACGCTAGGAATTCACACTGTAGATTATTGGACGCATATATACGACGCTAGGAACTCCACTGTAGATAAATTGGACGCATATATACGACGCTAGGGCTGAATGGGTTAAGACTGCTCTTATTATTTTCAATTGATATCTCTTGATTGTGTTAAAAGCCAGATGTTAATTAAACCACTTGGAGTATGTATCCTCAGTAGAACCAATATTTGGGGTCATTCTGGTAGGATCAACTGAACATTTTCAGAATATATCTTGACTTAATATTTATTCTCACCTTTTGGTCATGAGTAAAACTGGAACATCATTTTGATACAATATGTCCTCTGAAAATTCTCCTGTAATAAATTCACAAAGAACTTATCACTCTTGTTATTGCTGCAGGAGAAGCAATACATGTGTCAATAGGACCCATACATTCCCCCACATTCCACTTTTGTTTTCAAATTTGACTGTTGACCTCTAAGTATGACCTTGGCCTTCATGGTAGGGAGATGGGTGTTGAAAGTAACAAGACGTCTTATGATGATTAACATTTGTGCCAAATTAGTTTAAAATCAACCAATAAATGGCAAATCTATGGCTGAGACAGAAATGTTTAAATTTGACCTTTGACTTCAAAGTGGGACCTTAACCTTTGAAATACGGAAGCGAATGTTACACCTGGGACACTGTTTTATGATGGTTTACATTTGTGAAAAGTTATTTTAAAATCAAGCACCAGTTAAAGTTATGGATTAGACAGGAATTTTCAAGCTGTTTTATTGCCAAAGTTTGACATGTTGTCTCTGAGATGATGAGACAGGTGTTACAAGTGACACATTGTGAGACAGGTGTTACAAGTGACACATTGTGAGACAGGTGTTACAAGTGACACATTGTGAGACAGGTGTTACAAGTGACACATTGTGAGACAGGTGTTACAAGTGACACATTGTGAGACAGGTGTTACAAGTGACACATTGTGAGACAGGTGTTACAAGTGACACATTGTGAGACAGGTGTTACAAGTGACACATTGTGAGACAGGTGTTACAAGTGACACATTGTGAGACAGGTGTTACAAGTGACACATTGTGAGACAGGTGTTACAAGTGACACATTGTGAGACAGGTGTTACAAGTGACACATTGTGAGACAGGTGTTACAAGTGACACATTGTGAGACAGGTGTTACAAGTGACACATTGTCTTATGATGGTTAACATTTGTTCCTTGTTACTGATATTTTAGAATCCATCAATAAATTGCAAAATAATGACTGAAAAGGGGAATTTTCAGACGGACATACAGGCACTCGCACAGACTGACATTGCGCCTGCTATATGGTGTCTTAGTTACATAAACTATTACATTCAGATAATGTAAAGTCAACAGAATTTGATACAAAAAATTAGTTTCATAAGTTTGTAATTGTAAAACACTGGCACAATTAAAGAGGAAAAGTTGACATTAAAATGATTCTCAACCAATATTTGAACCGTTACCCAAGGATAACAACTTTACATTTAAGAATTCCACAAACATTTACCCTCTTGTCCTAGAACCTTCAGGCCAGATGTCTTTTTCTGGAAAAAAAGGAAAACAAAATTATACACTAAATAGCACACTACGAGTGTATTAAATGACATTTTATAAAAAAGACCAGATTTTTTTTTCCAAATAATAATGTATTTACAAGGGCTCTTTACCATCACGGCTCATAATTTTAATCATACGTATGTTACGTTTCAATTCAGTTTTATGAGTCAACTTACCTAAGTAATTCCTATATAAGTTTAACTGACAAAATATTCATTGAATTAATAAATAGTTTTACTATTTTTGTCAATACTGCTGGGCATTTATCAAGTCAAATTTAATACTCAGATGTTCTTTATAAAGGATTTCTGCAAAATATTATTGTTAGTAGCTATTATAAAGTCTTCAAGAGAAGCATGTATACGTACCACAGCTGTTGAATCAGCTTGAACTTCTGATGGCTGAGATCTAGACTGAGCTTCTGAAGGTTTGGATCTAAAATTAAAATAGCAATAATGCTGGGGGTTTATTGCAGAAACAAAATTTAATTATTAATCATATTGCAAAAAGGGGAACAATGGATTAAAACAAAAAAAATGAATAAAGCAAAATGAAATATTCTATTCAATAAGAAAATTTGTCTGAAAAACTGAATTCACCAGCAAATGAAAATTAAAACCAATAATATATATAAAAAAAGATCATATTCTTATTAACTTCTGTTCTTGATGAATATCTTCATTTGACAAAGAGAATGGACAAGGCAAAATCTCATAGTATATGAGCAGCACTCTTGGAAAATTGGGCTTAATGGATGTGTTAAGTAGCAGTTTTTTATTAAGTATTGTCCCAGATAAGCCTGCATCAAGAACGACACTCAGTGATTTTTTTACCTGCGAGTCCTGCGTCCTGGACTCACAAAAATGTCTGGGGATGCAAAGTATCGAAATTATGTGAGTCCCAAAAATGCATTAAAATTTCTAAAAAAATAATATAGTTTAATATTCGGACTCGTTCTTTCAAGTCTGGGACTCATTGATTTGAAAGTTATCGAGTCCCAGGACTCAGATTGGAAAATTTGTAAAAATATCACTGACACTTTCAACTTTTTAAGAATTTTTAATTAAAAATAAACGAAAATCAAGTCTAGGTGAAAAGTGTTATCCCAGATTAGCCTGTGTGTACTTCACAGACTAATCTAAGACAATACTTTACACAAATGCATGAATCCTGGTTTTCCAAGTGCACAGCTGGTATATATGCCCCTTCACTGCCTACAAGTATTCACTGAGAGCATGGCAACTACAGTTTCAAAATTAACCAACAAATAAAAACTATCTGTACAAGATGAAACCATGAATGGCAATCCAAACAATATATCTAGGTTGCATTTTGAAAAAAAACAAGTTTAATTTAGTAATGTCAACATTTTTTACCATACTTTGCTTAGGTATTTCTCAATTGGCAAGTTTCATACAATGGAAACAAACAGTGACCTTCCTTGATGTCTGAAAAACAGAATTCACCAGCACATGACAATTAATACCAATAAAGTATACAAGTTCATAATATGCTGATGAACAAAAAAAAGAGTGCCATACCTTGCTGTCTTGTTTGCATTGCTACTGGACCGCCCGCTACTTGGAGATGGATGAGAATTCTTGGAATTGCTACGTCTTGCCTCCGACATTCTGAAAAACATGCAACTGAACATGGTTAAATTGAAAATGTATGGTTGATTTATGTATGATTGATATAAAAGTACACAAGGTTATCTGAGAAATCAGGCAAAAATGGGTCTATACAGAAGCATAGGCTGGTCTGGATCTACGCTGGTAACATATGGCATAAGACCTATTTTAGCATGGCTCAAATGATGATACCAAATGTCCTGAGAAATCTGTGTTAGTTGCCAAAACATTTTATTTTTTTAAGAACACCTGTTTTTTAATTATATTCCCTCCTAAAGACTAGAATTTTAAAACAATCGTCATTTTAAGGGATTTTCATAAATTTAAGTTGCAAAATGGGATATTTAGTGGTCAATGGCTATAATGGCCAGGCCTCGACACTAACGGTGTCCCGGGAACCCGAGGACACAAGATTTTGGCGAGGGTCACCAGTTCTTTCAAGCTAGGTGATCCTCCGGGAACCCTAAGGCTAAATTTATAGAACCACTTCATATTGATTGACCATTTGAATCAGCGTAATTATCTTCTATTTCTTGCCGTGTTTATAAGAAGAACTTCCGAAACGGTAAGTAGTGTATTTTTAATATCTCGGACCAGTTACTATGTGGACTGGTACATGCGCGAAGTATTCTGATTACGGGAAGGGAAGTAACTCGTGGTCGATTACTAAAACGGTTTTCGCGACCCCACAACAAAAACCAAATTCGGTTATAAATTTGATAATTTAAACAAAAATGTGGAGATACCTTGAGGGTGTTAAAGAGCCCGCACACAAAAAAAAACAAAAACGAATGCAGAGCTGTAAGAAACGTGTACGTCTTACGAAAATCGGCAATTTCAAGATGATTGGGCAAAAATATGGTTTTGGTTGTCCTATGAATTGAAGAAAAAAAAACTATGGTATGCACGATTTGCCAGGAATATGACAATGAGGGGCCATTTGATGATGATGATGTTGATGAAAGACATGATATCCAAAGCTATTTATGGGTCTACTTTAAATGGCAACTGAATTGAGTATTGGAAATAAAAATGNCCCTCCTAAAGACTAGAATTTTAAAACAATCGTCATTTTTAGGGATTTTCATAAATTTAAGTTGCAAAATGGGATATTTAGTAGTCAATGGCAATTATGGCCAGGCCTCAACACTAACGGTGTCCCGGGAACCCGAGGACACTAGATTTTGGCGAGGGTCACCAGTTCTTTCAAGCTAGGTGATTCTCCGGAAACTCTAAGGCTAAATTTATAGAACCACTTCGTATTGATTGACCATTTGAATCCGCGTAATTATCTTCTATTTCTTGCCGTGTTTATAAGAAGAACTTTCGAAACAGTAAGTAGTGTATTTGTAATATCTCGGACCAGTTACTATGTGGACTGGTACATGCGCGAAGTATTCCGATTATGCGAAGGGAAGTAACTCGTGGTCGATTACTAAAACGTTTTTTGCAACCCCACAACAAAAACGAAATTCCGCTATAAATTTGATAATTTAAACAAAAATGTGGAGATACCTCGAGGGTGTAAAAGAGCCCGCACACAAAAAAACAAAAACGAATGCAGAGCTGTTAGAAACGTGTACGTCTTACGAGAAAGAAAAACGAAAATCGGCAATTTCAAGATGATTGGGCAAAAATATGGTCTTGGTTGTCCTATGAATTGAAGAAAAAAAAACTATGGTATGCACGCTTTGCCAGGGATATGACAATGAGGGGCCATTTGACAGTGTCCGACAAATCCATTGCCCGGAGCCCGGGGGCTACCAATTTTTTTCATCGGGCTACTGAAATTTTCCAGCTCACGCCCACCGGGCTACTATAAATCTATAAGAGTGGTAGCCCGGTTTATTGACAGACATACGTAGAATAAGCACGCTGACCTTGTGTTTGTACACTGTGTATTGCTTATAATCCGATAACAAAGTGCAATCAATTATCTAATCAGTCATCCATCACTTGCGGTAATGTCGATTGTAAACAGTAACAGTGTATTTTAATCATCCAATCAGAATCAACATGTCTCGTCTGCTAATAATATAATGAGAGCCGAATGGATAGTTTGGAATTCTTTGTTTTAACCGCAATAATGAGTAATAGCAACAACGTTTTTGATGTCGTTAAATATCCAAGGACGCTGAACATTTAAGAAATCAAAACAATAAGGGATTCTTCAAAACGGTAACGAAACCGAAAATGAATATTAATGACACTGGTGTGAATGCCGTTAATGAGTTATAGCGACAACGTTTTTGATGTTTAATATCCAAGGACGCCGAACATTAAAGATTTATCAAAACAATAACGGATTCTTCAAAACGGTAACAAAACCGAAAATGAATATATATTACACTGGTGTGAACGCCGTTAACACCTTCTAATTAGTTTGCATTGTCAATTAATGATTGGATTAAAGTAGCGACTGTTAATAATTAAGGTAAGTTTGATTTCAATTGAGACAGTGTTTTAATTATTTGATAGAGTTGTTTATAAGATGCACCGATTTTGTATATGTTATTATAATGTATTAAATTAGTTTTGAAGGTGAAAAGCGATGTGTGACTGGATTAATATTAAGTGATTGGATTTATGAGCTTTTGTGTATTTAATTTGGATTAATGTGCACATGTGTTAAGACTATATATGCTCTAGGATACTTGTGTAAATAGATTGAATTACAAAATGGACCGTTTTGTGGTTCGTTCTTCAGGACCGCAGGAGCCAAGTGCTAAGAAGAGATGTCTCGATGAGCCACAGTCTGATACATCTAAGCGTCCAAAAATTCTCAGACAAGGACTATGATGCGAATAAAAGATTGCGGAAATTCCAATGAATGAAATCATTGTGTAATTTTGTCACCGTGTGATACTTTTGATAAGTGATTTGTTATGTCTACTGCATGTCACATCAGACTACTTGTTGTATTATGTATATGTAAATGAATAAATTAAATAAAGATGAAAACTTGCCTCTTATCATTTAGTAGGTAAATTTTATGGGCTACCAAATATTTTTACTGGTAGCCCACTGGTGGGCTACCTGAAAAATAGGAAAATTTTTCGGACACTGATTTGATGATGATGATGTTGATGAAAGACATGATATCCAAAGTTATTTATGGGTCTACTTTAAATGGCAACTGAATTGAGTATTGGAAATAAAAATGTGTACTAGTATGCTTCTTGTACTTATTTGCCCTTACGCTGTTTGTCGAAAAAGGAGGGAATCCTAGTTTGAGTGAGGGTCACTAAAAAAAGTTGAAAGTAGGGTTCCCTCCGGGAACTCTGTCAAAAAAGTTAGTGTCAAGGCCTGATGGCTACTAGTAGCGCTTACATAGGTGCTCTGTAAGGTAATGGGAACGCAATCAGAAGAGTGGATCATGAACTTTGCAGCTCTGTCAACTAATTAAAGGAATCTTCAAACACCAAATACTACATAAACATGAAATAACTACATATGAAAAAAAACTGCTTTCCTGAAAATCCTGTCTTGGTCATAAAGCTTCAGGGCCCTCAATCTGTCAAATCCACGGCCGAAATTCGGCCGCATTCACCCCCCTGAAAAGTATACTTTTTCCCCCTTTTTTGGGGAAAAATTCCCCCTAAAAAAAAAAAACACACATTTTTTTTTATTTTTTTTTATAGATAGATGTGTCTCATGATTATTATATCTCAATTCTTTTTTAATTTAATCTTGTCAAACATACTAAATTATGAAAAAAGCAATGAATATAGTGCAAATATGTACAAATGTTATAATTAGAGAGTAAGTAAAAAATCCCCCAAAAAGGGAAACGCCGCAAAAATTCCCCCTGCTATGGGTAGCGACCCGCTTCCCCTAAAATGGATTGAGGGCCCTGNAAGCTGCTTTTTGATGACAGATGCATACTCTTCATTATAACTGCATTTTCTTTACAGTTCACTAATGTTCCATCACAATAATTCAACACAAAAATTTAACACTACAGTTGAGTTCACAGTTGCTTATATTTCATTCCCTCCCAGTTTGATAGATCCAGAATCGAGGTGTTGAGTAGTTAGCATCCAGTCAAAATAATTCATGACATGAAATGTGTGCAGCCCAGTGCTTGACAGAACAGCTTCTAAAATATTAAACAAAAGAAAAATACATAATAAGCCAATATCTGATGTTTACATCAGCACAGTTTTATTGTTAGCTGTTTTGAACAGTTAGGTACGAAAATTATCGAGTACGAGTTTAACTATTGTTTTCAATCATAACATTATCTTAAGAAGTTCTCAACATACCAACAAGAGAGGATCTTGTAATAATCATGTAGAATAAACTTGAAAAATTACACCAACACTGTTCATTAAAGGAATTTTGTTAATTTATATTGAATGAATAACACTAAACTTAAAATCGGCAAAAAATGCTTTGTCACAGTTTGTGAAGAAAACGGTTTCTTTCACAATATAGATATAGCTTGATATTTCTTGTAACCAAATGCAATAGATCAGTTATAGATATACTTACCAATCAATTTTTATTCCATATCTGTTTTTTCATTTAAAATGTCAACAAAGAACAGAAAGTCAGTTTCCACTTTTCACTCCCTTTTGAGATATCGAATGATAGTGATACGTCATTGTTTGACAAAAGCAGTGACGTCATTGAGTCATGTATATAAGAAGACGAAATAAACGCGGTCGTTCATGTTTTGAACAAATAAATCTTTTTAAACAATTGTAAATTAATTTGAAGGGTTAAAATTAACAATGAGACAGTAATATTGATTGAAGCAAATAAATGCGAGACTAATTATCTTATTCGATTTGTTGAAACCGGATGTACGGCAACGCAATACCATTTAGACGGGTTATCTTTCTTTTGATTTTGTGTAAAAAATAATGTCACAACTAATAGTAAACCAGTTAACAAAGGAGGTACGATAAGTGCCCCATGTCGGAACAGTATTCAGGGGCAGATAAATCACTCGTGGCAAAAAAATTCCAGTCGCATCATATGTGTATTTTTTTATTTTTTTTTTGTATAGTTTTGTCTAAATTTCCATATGTATGAACGGTCAACGCCCGCTTCGCGGGCTTTTGCCCGTATTAATCTTTTTAAGGCAAATATTCCCAAAATATGTGATCATGCAACATTTAAATCTCTAACTGCATTCAAATATAAATTTGCATTGCTAATGCACAGGTACTCGCTTTCTTCCTTTTTTAAGTGCATGTGTGATGATGTGTTGTTAAATGTGCACAACATATCTTCACTTAAAACCGGCTGAGTTGATATTGGTATATTTTCCCATTTTTGTTATGTATCGCAAAATAGTGATTATGAGTCAAAATGTGATGGTATTTATGTCAGATGTGCAAAAAATTTGGTCAAAATCGGTGAAGAAATGCCCAAATTCAGTACAAAGATAGGGCTTTTCAATTTCTGTCCATGGACAGAAATTATCTAAATTTAAACACGCTAAACCACGTGACCATTGCATCATTGTTTACAACGCCATTTGCCATGGAGAAACCGTGTTATTTAGAAGTTTGTTTTGAAATGCGCGGAAGTGGAAATCATGTGAAATTGGCGCTCACGTGACCCGAAACGTGCATACGTCACAGGTTAATAATAGTCTTGAGGATTCCTTTATGTACATGATAAGGTTTCGTATTTTTGATGCTTTTGGCATTTTTTGGAACAATTTTTGCAAAAATCAGTATGGAAGAGTTAAGCTTTAGAATGTATCTGACGAATACTGATCAAGTCTGGTCAGTTGAGAAAACCAAATTGTTGTGAGAAATATCGACTCGGCCGGCTTTAATACACAAATTCATGATAATGATGTGAAAATACTGAGCTCAAGCCGGGGATTGAACCCACAACCTCCAGAGTGGTAGTCAGACACTTAAACCACGTTGCTAAAGAGCTAGCCCAACAGCAAGGCTGTTGGAAGGGACCTTAAATCACTACACTCCTCCCCCTTTTAATGTTTCAAGGCCCAGACACGCCCGCTATAGCATGTCTTGCATCTGCATGGCCCTCCCAGTAACCATTTAACAGCTCAGACCCATTCCCGCATTCACATTTCTTTTTTACCTCGTCGCCATTAATGTGAAAATACTGAGCTCAAGCCGGGGATTACACCCACGACCTCCAGAGTGGTAGTCAGACACTTTAACCACGTCGCTAAAGAGCTAGCCCAACAGCAAGGCTGTTGGAAGTGACCTTAAATCACTACACTCCTCCCCCTTTTAATGTTTCAAGGCCCAGACACGCCCGCTATAGCATGTCTTGCATCCGTATGGCCCTCCCCGTAACCATTTAACAGCTCAGACCCATTCCCGCATTCACATTTCTTTTTTGCCTCGTCGCCATTAATCATGATTAATGTGAAAATACTGAGCTCAAGCCGGGGATTGAAGTTCATTGAACCCACGACCTCCAAAGTGGTAGTTAGACACTTTAATTACGTCGCTAAAGAGCTAGCCCTTAAATCACTACAATAAGGAAACAGTTCATAGCATATATAGTGTGTTGTTATAAAAATTCTGCTTTTTAACATTGATAAAGGGCTTAGTGTTTTTTTGTACACTTTCAGAAAGATGACATCATGGTTAAGGTCAACGTTTCGGAAACTGCCTCACAAATATGTGATATATGACTTTGTGCAGAGAACCATTGTATGGAGTATTATTTATGGACTATCAATAACAACGATCCGATATGGCATAGAACTTCGTCACCACTTTAAAGGTAACAGTTTAAAATCTGAAAAAAATGCTTAAATAGACACCAGTAACTAGCAGTATTCATTTATCCCTTTTCAAACAAAGTCTCCAGATTTCCATATTTATATGAGCATTTGAACCATTCTGACTCAAAGATGTACTCATCCCGGCCTTTTCCTTGTGTATCAACGGGTCAGTTAAACGGACCCATTCCCAAAGCGAAATGGTAAAAAAAATCCCAATAATTTTTAATATTTTTATGCCCCCAAAGGTGGGAATATAGTGATCGCACTGTCCGTCTGTCTGAAATTCCGTCACACTTTGTGTTTAGGTTTCGAAAAATGCTCATAACTTCTATGTCCCTTGAGATATAACCTTCATATTTGGAATGCATGTGTATATGGACAAGGCCTTTCCATACGCACACAAATTTTGACCCCTGTGACCTTGACCTTGAAGTAAGGGTCTGCGTTAAGGTTTCAAAATCTGCGTTTAGGTTTCGAAAAATGATCATAACTTCTATCAAAGCGTTTATAGGGGGCATATGTCATCCGATGGTGACAGCTCTTGTTTTTAGAAAGATTATTAGGAAGTGACTTATGATTATTATATCGCAATACTATTTCAATGACATCTAACAAAATGTATGTATAGCTATAATTTATACGATTAGTTATATTAAATAGTTTTCGCGCGAAAACAATTCCCAATCTCGAAATTGATTTTTTTCCTAGAATGGCCTGGAAAAGGTATGTCATCAATGAGAGCAGTTGAATGCAAATTTGCAAATTGTAATAGCATATTTATAGTATAAATAATGGTTTCCATTGATAAGAAGAAAGAAAGAATATTCAAAGTGTTATTTTCTATTTTCATATTTAGCCAGAATATTTGAATATTTGTTCGTATCCCTAATTTGAACATATTAAACCTGCTTGTTCGAATGTTTGGATTGAGACTGCATTTTAAGGTTAAGAATAAATGTTATATTTTTTACAATTTCAGTAAGAAAACCAATCATTGATGAGAAGAAAAGAGCCATCAAGGAATATGAGTTTGAAAAGCTTCAAGCAGAACGGGAATTTGAACTCCAACAATCAGCAACTCTCCAAGAAGAAGCCGATAATATTAAACTCTAGATATGTAACACATAAGACTTCTTAGAAGAAAAGACAGAGGAATTTGCCATACTCCGTGTTACTGTGTGAAATGATGGGAGTTTTATAATGCATCGCATGATGAAATGAAATGTGTTGTCAGTTCATCTCTTTGATTTTATGACATCTTGCAAACATGTTCATATTTTCAAACAAAAAGACTCCTGTCAATCAAATTAGCAGTGCATGTGTCACAAAATCTAATGTTCTTTGTGTAGCATTGTGCACATTGTGAGATTCTAAATATTCTTTACCTTCTTTACAATTGACCTTAATGTTTAAGCACTTAAATATTCATACACCATTTGTTTTATGTGCAAATAATCTATAAAACATAATAATTTGGTCACTTACATGAAAAAAAATCAAAGGATTTGGATATATAATTATGTTACTAGTATCAGGTTTGTTTTGTTAAGTCTATAAGGGAATTCAAAATTACATTCAACCTCAGCTTTGATAAATTGCAAATTTATCGTTTTGTTATCAACAAATCATGTCACATGCAAGTGCATGTCAGACTGCTTCCTCTATAATGAGATAGAAATCTGGTATATTTGCTTCTCATATTCACATATTTCAAACTTCTTTTCTATCAAATATATGTTAACCCATTTATGCCTAGCGTCGAGAAAAAAGGCCTTGGCAAACAGCGTAGACCCAGATGAGACGCCGCATGATGCGGCGTCTCATCAGGGTCTGCGCTGTTAGCTTAAAGGAATTTCTGTAAGAAATATTCTAAATATAGAAATAAATATACTAGACATCCCTAATTTTGGAAATAAATTGATTCAGTTTAGAAGGATGGGAGAGTCCACTATGCATAAATGGGTAAGGTGTTTAGCGTGCATCTGTTGTATCTTCTTTACATCTCTGTGTACGATACAATAGTTGCTCACTCAACCCTCAATGTACATGGTACACATGCATATGGTATATAAGAGTGTTCAGAAGATAATTTAAATAACAATACATTTCATATTTGTTATGAGTTCAACCTTTTCATCTACTATATGATAACATGTTTATTGTTGATAGAAACTGATAAAGATGTTTC
>VMBQ01004844.1:4875-15707 GCA_007657795.1 Dreissena rostriformis
TACGATGACGAGAGTGCGACAATACGATGACGAGAATGCGAGAACGCGATGGCGAGAATGCGAGAACGCGATAGTACGATGACGACAATGCGACAGTGCGATGACGACAGTGCGACAATACGATGGCGACAGTGCGATAGTACGATGGCGACAATGCGAGAACGCGAGAGTACGATGACAAGAATGCGACAATACGATGACGACAGTGCGACACTACGATGGCGAGAATGCGAGAACGCGATGGCGAGAACGCGAGAGTACGATGACGAGAATGCGACAATACGATGACGACAGTGCGACAATACGATGGCGAGAACGCGATGGCGAGATTGCGATGATACAATGGCGACAGTACGATATGAATATCGCATTGTCGCCATCGTATTATCGAAATATCGCCATAGTATTGTCGCACTGTCGCATTGTCGTCATCGTACTATCGCGTTCTCGCATTCTCGCCATCGCGTTCTCGCATTCTCGTCATCGTATTGTGGCACTGTCGTCATCGTATTGTCGCATTCTCTTCATCGTACTCTTGCGTTCTCGCATTCTCGCCCACTGGACTTTAATGTGTAACCACGATGGCCCTAACGGTATTCCGTAGAATACACATAGCTTCATTTCAGTAGTGCCGGTATTAAGGTGTGACGCGTTGAACTTTTACGTCATATTATTTGGTCATAATTATGTGATCTGTTCCATTTGTTTCAATCTTAAAAAAAAGACCGACAATTTTGAGAAAACAATAGACTTAAAGCCGGCCGAGTTGATATTTCTCACAACAATTGTGTTTTATCAACTGACCAGAATTGATCAGTATTCGTCAGATACATTCTAAAGCTTAACTTTTCCATACTGATTTTCGCAAAAATGTGCCAAAAAATGCCAAAAGCATAAAAAATACGAAACCTAATTATGTACATAACGGAATCCTCAAGACTGTTACTAACCTGTGACGTATGCACGCTTTGGGTCACGTGAGCGCCAATTTCACGTGATTTCCACTTCCGCGCTTTTCAAAACAAAGAAGAACTACTAAATAACACGATTTATCCATGGCAAATGACGTTGTAAACAATGATGCAATGGTCACGTGGTTTTACATATGACCCGCGCGTGTTTAAATTTAGATCATTTCTGTCCATGGACAGAAATTGAAAAGCCCTATCTTTGTACTGAATTTAGGCATTTCTTGACCGATTTTGACCATTTTTTTTGCACATCTGACATAAATACCATCACAATTTGACTCATAATCACTTTTTTGCGACACATAACAAAAATGGGAAAATATACCAACATCAACTCGGCCGGCTTTAATAGAATGCCAGGTAAGTGTCGAATAGAGATAAGTCTATTTGCTTGAAACTAAAACATGAACCACTTGCCAAGGCTCATTGTTCAGGTTTTTAAGCCTCGCTCAATAAACTTATAGACTGTATTCGACTCTAACCTATGTGGTATTCGACTCTAACCTATGTGGTATTCGACTCTAACCTATGTGGTATTCGACTCTAACCTATGTGGTATTCGACTCTAACCTATGTTGTATTCGACTCTAACCTATGTGGTATTCGACTCTAACCTATGTGGTATTCGACTCTAACCTATGTGGTATTCGACTCTAACCTATGTGGTATTCGACTCTAACCTATGTGGTATTCGACTCTAACCTATGTGGTATTCGACTCTAACCTATGTGGTATTCGACTCTAACCTATGTGGTATTCGACTCTAACCTATGTGGTATTCGACTCTAACCTATGTGGTATTCGACTCTAACCTATGTGGTATTCGACTCTAACCTATGTGGTATTCGACTCTAACCTATGTGGTATTCGACTCTAACCTATGTGGTATTCGACTCTAACCTATGTGGTATTCGACTCTAACCTATGTGGTATTCGACTCTAACCTATGTGGTATTCGACTCTAACCTATGTGGTATTCGACTCTAACCTATGTGGTATTCGACTCTAACCTATGTGGTATTCTCTGCTTCTTGAACTTGTTTGTATTTGAGCCTCGCTCTGTGAAAAGGTGGTTTAACGATGGTGCGTTAAGTGTCGTCCTATTTTTGTCAAGCAAAGACTTCCTTCAATCGAAAAATACAACAAAAGCGGAAAGTGTCGTCCCTGATTAGCCTGTGCGGACTGCATATGCGAACCTGGGACGACACTTGACGCACAAGCATTTAACCCGCATTTTCCAAGAGCGATGCTCGTTCATAAAGTGTGCCAGTTTCTATTAAAGTACTGTCATGTAGTACAGTTTGGATCATACCAAAAGCCAAAGAACATAAGGTAATCTATTGCAATTCTAATTATTTGTTTTACTTATAGTTTTTTTTCCGTACAGTCGGCAACCCCATAACTCATAAAATACATGTATTTAATGTTTTCTATCAGAATATCAGAATTATTACAAAAATGTAGTGTTTTCCTATCAAACTGATGACTGAACAGAGTGATAGGACAGATTAAACAAATCAGGGATGCTAGGGTGCTTCGAAGAATAGGCCTGTAACTAACGAAATATCCGATATGTAAATTATTTTGCCTTTATTTTGTTGCAAAGACATAACAAATTGTATTCAAACGTCTCCCTGATGTTGATTTTTTTTTATTTAGTATAAAAAAGCGATTTATTTTTTAAGTGGCTGAATAAACTTGAGAGAATATACGTGGCTCAAACATTGACCCGATGTTTGGGACCATTTGCATATCAAAGTCACACAAAAAATACTACAAACCCATTAATATAAGGTTAACAAGACAGACCAAATAATATGTGAGCTTAACTATCGCTGTAAATACATTATTATTGCACGGTATATATATATATATATATATATATATATATATATAATANGCTCATTTATAAAGTGTACCAGTTTCTGTTAAAGTACTGTCATGTAGTACAGTTTGGACCATACCAAAAGCCAAAGAACAAAAGGTAATCTGTTGCAATTCTAATTATCTGTTGTACCTATAGTTTTTTCCGTAGAGTCGGCAACCCCATATTTTGGAAGTATGTTATATTTCAGATAAACCTTGAGTTATTGATCTTTATTTAGAATAATATATTACATAGACGTTGGTTTTTGCTTAAAAACTCGAGCGATTTAAAAAAAAATTTAAAAAAAGATATGATTTTTGGGACAAAAAACCAAATAATGTTTAGAAAATGCCGATTTTTGTTTAGATTCAATTTTGAACAGTTTTATGGTGTTAATTAATCTAAAAATACACGAATTTAATGTTTTCTATCAGAATATCAGAACTATTACAACAATGTAGTGTTTTCCTATCAAAATGATGACTGAACATATTGATAGGACAGATTAAACAAATCAGGGATGCTAGGGTGCTTCGAAGAATAGGGCTGTTACTAACGAAATATCCGATATGTAAATTATTTTGCCTTTATGTTGTTTTAAAGACATAACAAATTGTATTCAAACGTCTCCCTGATGTTGAAATTGTTTTTAATAAGTATAAAAGTCGATTTAATTCTTTAGTGGCTGAATAAACTTGAAAAGAGAATATACGTGACTAAAACATTAACTCGATGTTTGGGACCATTTGCATATCAAAGTCACCAAAAAATACTACACACCAATTAATATAAGGTTAACAACACAGGTCAAATAACATGTGAGCTTAACTATCGCTTTAAATGCATCAATATTGCACAGTATATATATATGTAGGATTAATGAAGCCGTGGTTACATTTTCAGGAGATAAATGCTTGTAACAATACGCCAATTTTTTAATAATTGAGCCTCGCTCTGTGAAAAGGGTTTTTGATGCATGTGCGTGAAGTGTCGTCCAAGATTAGCCTGTGCAGTCTGCACAGGCTAATCAGGGACAACACTTTCCGCCTAAACTCTATTAATGCTAAGAAGAGACAATAAAAAAAAAATCATTAAAGAGGAAAGTGTCGTACCTGATTAGCCTGTGCGGACTGCACATGTTAATCTGGGACGGCACTTTACGCATATGCATTAAACCCCCTTTTCTCAGAGCGCGGCTTTATTTCTCTCACTATACACACTTACTTAAATATAAGGAAGGTTACTATACACACTTACTTGAATATCAGGAAGGTTACTATACACATTTACCTAAATACCAGGAAGGTTACTATACACACTTACCTAAATATCAGGAAGGTTACTATACACATTTACCTAAATATCAGGAAGGTTAGAACGGTCAGCCCGAGTCCAATGATAGAGAGGATGAGACCAACTTTTGTGATGATGCCCAGGGCGAGTTTGTCAGTTTCGGACAGTTCACTGTTAGCTTTGAGATCCTGAAAATGTACATAAAATTGAAGCAAAAGTATTTTACTGCATGAGGTTAAGTATCATGAAATCCCAGTTAACCGAAAATGGGAAACGGGATGCATATTCGGCCCGCCGCAATTCATACCTATTTTATTTCAAAGTGTTTTTTCTTTTTATATTAGAGTTTACAGAATTTCTTGAACTAATAACATCAAAACCTGCGTCGCAAGTTCTGTTGGGGGATTTTAACATCCACATTGACAACAAGCCTGATTGTTACTCTAAACAAATTACAGAATGTCTGAAGTCATACGACTAGTACAACATGTCCATACCCCGACACATACTAGTGGTCATCTCATTGTAACAAAGCAGGAAGACCAGCATGTAACAGTTTCTGAACCAGTCACTGACTATTTTATTTCAGATTACTGCTTTGTCAGCTGTAGAATTGATCAAATTCGTCTCCTTTGACGACAACACAGGTCATATCTCGAAGCTGGAAATCGATATCCATTGATAATTTACAAAAGGACTTTGACAGTTTGAATGATGTTATTCATGAGTCGTCCGATGCCAACAATCTTGTTTTAAAATTCACAAACACTATGTCAGATATTGTCCAAAAGTACGTGGTACTCTTGCTATCTGAAGCAGTTGCAAATGTACCTTCGATCAATAGATATACAAACATATATTTGCAAAACAAATCTGAAAAAACAAAAACGTCTATAACCATGTACTAAACGTCTATATTGCTGAAGTCTCAAGGTAGAAGAATGGTTATTACCAGGATAGAATAGGTGATGCAGCTGGAAAACATCAAGAAGTTGTATGCTGTAACATCTGATTTACTGGGAAGGTCAAAAGTCAATCCATTCCCGTGTCACATTAGTGCAGTCTCGCTTGCAAATGATTTCTTGCGTTACTTTGCAGACAAGATAATCAAGTTAAGGGATAATCTGGATGCAATATCTACTGACCCATCATCTGCCAATCTATCTTTAGGTACTTTCCAGGATTCTGGTATGAACATGTTTTCTGAATTCAAGCCTCTTTCAGAAAATAATATTGCGAAACTGGTTTATTCATAAAAACTACAACATGTGAAGTATATGTCTTTCCAACAACTAAACTCAAAGCTCATTTTTCAGAACTAGCACCTGTTGTGACTGAAATCGTCAACCGCTCACTGCTTTCTGGTGTGTTTCCTGACGAGTTGAAGGGAGCTGTCATTAAACCTCTTTTAAAGAAGAAAAGGCTTCCATTTGAACTGCAAAATTATCGTCCTGTGTCAAATCTAACATTTCTCTCAAACATTCTTGAACAGGCTGCAATACATCAGATGAACAACCACATTGAGTCAAATAACCTCCTGCCAACATATCAAAGTGCCTATCGAGAACATCATGGAGTAGAGACAGTCATAGTAAAAATGTACAATGACCTTTTGGAAACCATAGACAAAAACCTAATAACCATTGTAAAAATTATAGACCTAAGTGCTGCGTTTGACACTTTTGATATTCATATTCTTATTCAAATTCTCCAAAATGAGTTTGGAATCCAATGTTCCCCATTACAATTGATTGAGTCACACCTGACTTACAGAACAATGAAAGTTTTGATTGAACAATCTTCATCTGACACTGAGCCTTTGAGATTCGGCGTCCTCCAAGGTTCATGTGCTGGGCCAGTGATTTTCACTCTGTATATATTGGCTCTCACATGGTGGTTAAGAAGTATCCAGCTGATCTGTATGGCTATGCAGACGACCACAAGATTGCCTTCAAGATTTAGGCAGGAAATCATGAAAATTGTTTTATAAACTGGATGACAAATTTCAAGCTGAAAATGAACCAATCAAAAACAGAAATTATTGTATACGGAACAAGGCAACAATTATCTAAAATGTCCATATCAAGTGTGATTGTTGGAGGATGCAAGGTTAAGTTTGTAGACCATATGAGAGATCTTGGTGTGACAATGACCAACACGCTTAACCTTGACCTTCACATCACGAAGAAGTGCCGCATTGCCCAAATGCAATTGCGTAATTTAAAAGCCATACGCAGGCATTTGACACAGAAGTCAGCGGAGGTGTTAGTGCATGGTCTTGTACACTCCCATACTGATTTTTGCAATGGTTTATTCACCGATCTACCAGCTTACTAAGTTCAAAAGCTTCTGCGGACTCAAAATCATGCCGCAAGAGTGGTCCTGAATGCGTCATTTGATCAACCAAGTGCTGAACTCTTGAAACAACTCCACTGGCTACCAGTAAAAGCTAGAATCATGTACAAAGTCCTGGTTATGGTCTTTCGTGTTGTCAATGGTTATGCTCCTGGTTACTTGCAAGAATTTTTTTTCCCAGCAAGAAGTCGGTATTGACTTCGATCACAAAGTGACTGTAATCTTGGTTTTTCCCATGAGACGAACTAAGATTGCGAATAGATCTGTAGCTGTGGTTGGCCCGAAGTGGTGGAACAATCTACCAAGCCACTTCAAAATCATTGACAATGAGATCAAGACTTAAAACTCATTTGTTCACGGATAACCAATGCGCAGTGTTTGTGAAGCGCAATAGAATATTTTTATAATATTTTTTGCGCTATATAAGTGACAAGTATTTGTATTTGATAACATTAAAATCCATTCCAGCAACCGTCAGGAGATAGTTAAGAGTTCAAAATGTCCAGACTAGATCGCAGGCGTTAAACAATCGTAAACATGTTACTATAAATGTAATATTTTATGCACTCATTGTCTCTCATATAAACAAATATGGAAAACATAGTAATCGGGTACTCATACAGTAATATGTTCAGAGTTAAACACATTTTAGATAGATGCTAAGATAACTTAAATCCCTCTACTAACCACCAGAACTGCGAAGTTAGTCAGATGGTTGCACTTGCAGACAATGGCATCACCATCATCGTCATCGTCGTCACGTGTCATGTTACATCCGTTGGTTTTCCAGCCTCCGGCAGCCTCGTTGGCGTTGTAGTCCCAGTAGGCGCACACCAAGTTGGCGTGGGGCTGGAGAATGAAAAAGAAAGATGTGAGACTAAACGATACATAGTTACCAAAACAGTATGCGCACATCAATGGCGCGGGTCTGGAGAATTGGAGATTGAACAATAAAGACATAGGGACTCAACGATACATACAGTGAACAAAAACGTGTTAAGACATGCAATCTTGAATTTGTGGTATTATAATAAAACCAATGAAAAAAAAACGCCAGCTGATTTTGCAAAAATAAAATAAACTGTTAAGAATAGTTCAGATATAGCTATAAGTCCATCACATTTGTCCAATTAACTTCTACTAAAAAATACGAAATGAAAACCCGGAATGTGATATATAATAGCCTTTATTCCTAGAGGAAGCTGTGACGAATAGTTACCTACCAACCATGGTAATATGGAACACACTAGTGATATATTCATTTCCTTAAATCTTAACTACCTCGGATGTATGGAACACAGAGGTGATGAACTCATAGCCTAGAGTTAAACCAATTGCGGATATATGGAACACAGAGGTGATGAACTAATTGCCTAGATGCTAACCTTCCTCGGATATATGGAACACAGAGGTGATGAACTCATTGCCTAGTTGCTAACCTTTCTCGGATATATGGACGAGAGAGGTAAAACACGTACTGCTTAGATTAATACCTACATCGGTTATATTAAAGACAGAGGAGAAAACCTCATTTCATATAAACTTACCTACCTCGGATATATCAAACACAGATGTTATACACTAATTGCCTAGATTCCTACCTACCTCGGATATATGGAACAAAGATGTGAAAGGATTATTGCCAAGATTTCTACCTCGGTAATATTAAACACAGAAGAGATTTACTTATCGACGCGATGTCTACCTACATGAGACATATGGACCATAGAGATTATAAACTAATTGGCTAATTTCCTACCTGAGACATATGGGCCACATAGCGTTAAGTAATTGCCCAGATTCCCACCTACCTCGGATATATGGAACACCGCCGTGACGAACTCGTTGCCCAGATTCCTACCTACCTCGGCTACATGGAACACTGCCGTGACGAACCCGTTGCCCAGATGTCTACCTACCTCGGCTACATGGGACACCGCCGTGAGGAACTCGTTGCCCAGATTCCTACCTACTTCGGCTACATGGTACACCGCCGTGACGAACTCGTTGCCCAGATTCCTACCTACCTCGGCTACATGGAACACCGCCGTGACGAACTCGTTGCCCAGATCCCGGATCTCCCTGTTGTTCCTTGTGAGCCTGGCGGCTGCAATGCTGCTCTGGACGACGTACCTGTTACTGCTGTCAGAGAACAGATACGTCCTGCTGTACACGTGGAACGCCAGCTTTGTAAGATTACCTTAACACAATAGTATAACAATATTCACAAGAGATAGCGAGATGCAAGATCTTATCTATAAGTCAAATGTTGTTCAAGATTTAAGGTTTGCGTTCATTGGCAATAAGATGCATATTGTTTGGGAAATGCATGTATGTGCAAATGGTTTGCAAAGTTTGTGCTTCTGATAGTTGTAATAAGGTTATCCAATCATATTATATAAAAACAAAGATGCTCATGATTTGTGGAACAGATTACATGCCAACAATGTAATATAATCTGGGAAAAGGAACCATTTTAATAGATATACAAACGCTTGTTACTCCTTAATTAGTAGGAGGCAATACAAAAACCGTCTTAATAGCCTTTTAAATGGTGGAAAAACGTTGCATTTGTTTTATATAACCGCCTACACATCGCTTGTTTATTCGTAGCGGGTAAATTAAATAAATCCATTTGAATAATACACACACACTTACCTTTTACCAGATTTTCTGTAAGATAGATTGCAGCATCTGCCTCATTGAATTGTAATCCAGATTCATTGACCAAGGGTGTTAGTGAATCAGGTTTGATTTTTCTGTCGCTGCCGCTGTCGACACTGATACCTATCACCACAGGACCGTCCCCACTTTGCAGCCACACCTGGCTCGCAATGTAGTCTTCCACAAACGATGCTGACTCGTTGTTCTTATCATTTAGTGGCGGCAATTCTATGCGGTTGGTAAGATCGTCCACTGATTTTACGATTCTGAAGAAGTATTGATTCAGTATTTTAATAGTCAGTGCCATGTCAGAATATAACAATACTTAATAGAACACGCTTCAAACGATTTTCAATTAAGTGTTTTAATCAATTATCAGCACTCTTTAGTGCGGTGCCTTTTGGGGACGACTGGAAGTTATTTTATTTTTTTGTAAGACAAGCAAAACTTTCCTAACGTTTTAAACGGATGCGAATGTGTATTGGCTTTCCACACTTAATGGCGCTTAAATGTGAATAAGGAATGGCACCGAATACCAAATTCGGTATCCGAATATTCGCATTTTCATTCAATCGAATGTTTGAATATTGGCACGATTTTTAATAACTACTCTGCACTTTCTAACCAAGGAGACACTCATTATGTTGTATGTAAGTGCCACAATTCCAAAATCATCGTGTTTGCATGAACTAATACTACGTTCTAATGAATGTATTAAAAGCGAAACTAAATACACTACCGGACCCTTTTAAATTACACGCGTTATAAAAAAGTTGGAACAAACATCCCAACTGTTGTTTATCAACACTGATATATTGAAACACTGGGATAAACATTTAATAATAAGAATGTGAAAAAGATTCTTAGCTATAATGGCTGATTGTTTGACTCACCTGTTTGCCGCGTTAGTAATCTTCTGTGCGTTGTTGATGGCTGCTCTGCCCGCGAAGAGAATGTTGTTTGCTATTTGTAAGACGGAGCTCAATACCTGAAATCAGAGCATAAGCTGTACAGGCTAATCTAAGACGGCACTTTACGCACATACATTAAGCCCAGTTTTCCCAGAGCGAGGATCCATATGAGCAACATCATAAATACAAAGAACAACGTAGTATCAACTTTACCGTATTGTCGCTCTGTAAGTTTGCATCATGGAAGTTACTCAGTATGTCGGCCGTGTATATTACGTCAGCCTCCGTTACGTTGACGTCGGGTGACGTCAGCCTGACGGTGTTCCGTAGGATGTCATCGTAGTTAGTCTCGTCGATTGTGGTCTGAACAAAAATGCAGTGGTAACTATGGTAAATTGAATGAATGAGTCGACCATTGTTGGCAGCCTGACTAAATACGCGAAAACAATACTAATAAAGAATTGGAATATTAAACTTTCACGCAGGATACAAAATTAAATACGCCAACTTAATAAGGACGCACAACAGTTACACTGTACGTGCGAGACAAAAATAAAATGTAATGATTTTAAAAAATAGTAAAAAATAGTATGCATAAAATGTTGGATATCGAAAAAAAAACATGCGATACATATGTGTGTAAATACATGAGTAACTAGAAATGGCGCGGCAGATGCCGACGCGTATCCCCACGCCGCATGTTTGCCCCAGGGGTCAGATCAAAATTCCAAATAGTGCACTGTCGCACATATGCTCATAGCTACCATGTGT